>JAUELO010000232.1:3338383-3348822 GCA_032357855.1 Amphibolips quercusostensackenii | reverse complement strand
TGAATTTAACCAAAAAATTTAAGCTGAAAATATTTTTGGTTGGAAATATCAACTATAACATTTTTCGTTGAAATTTGATCTTTTTAGGTAGAAAATTCAACTGCTTCGTTGATATTGATTTTTTTTTCAAAAATTAATTTTAACTGATAATTGCACTAATTGGTTAAAAGTTTAACTGTTTGGTTGAAAATTTAAGAGGTTTGCAGAAAACTCGTTTTGAATTTTCAGCCAAATAGTTGAATTTTCAAGTATAAAAATGAATTTTCAGTCAAGCAGATTGATTTTCTACCAAAAAAGACGAATTATCATCAAAGTACATACATTTTTAACCAAATAGTTGAATATTTAATAAAGAAGATTGATTTTCTAACAGAAAAGAAGAATTCTCAACGAAGTAAATAAATTTTTACCAAATAGCTGAATTTTTAATAAAAAAGATTGATTTGGTTCAAAAAAAGACGAATTTTCAGCAAAATAAATAAATTTTTAACCAAATACTTGAATATTTGAATAAAAAGATTCATTTTCTACAGAAAAAAGAAGAATTCTCAACAAAATACATTCATTTTTAACCAAATAGTTGGCTTTTTAACCAAATAGTTAAATATTGAATTAAAAAGATTAATTTTCTACTAAAATTGAAAAAATTTTCAACAAAATACACAGATTTTTACCAAATAGTTACATTTTCAACCAAAAAGACGAATTTTCACCAAAATAAATGAATTTTTAACCGAATAGTTGAATATTTAATTAAAAGATTAATTTTCTACCAAACAAAATTTTTAAACAAAATACACAGATTTTTACCAAATAGTTTAATTTTCAAGCAAAAAGACGAATTTTCACCAAAATAAATAAATTTTTAACCAAATAGTTGAATATTTAAGTTAAGAGATTAATTTTCTACCAAAAAAGAAAATTTTTCTAACAAAATACACAGATTTTTATGAAATAGTTGAATTTTTAACCAAAAAGATTGATTTTCTACGAAAAAAAAAGGAGAATTCTCAACAAAATACATACATTTTTAACCAAATGGTTGGATTTTTAACCAAAAAGATTGATTTTCTACCAAACAGAAGAATTGTCAACAAAATGTATAAATTTTTAACCAAATAGTTAAATATTGAATTAAAAAGATTAATTTTTTACTAAAATTGAAAAAATTTTCAACAAAATACACAGATTTTTACCAAATAGTTGAATTTTCAACCAAAAAGACAAATTTTCACCAAAATTAATAAATTTTTAACCAAATAGTTGAATATTTAATTTAAAAGATTAATTTTCTACCAAACAAGAAGAATTCTTAACGACATAAATAAATTTTTACCAAATAGATGAATTTTCGATCAAAAAGATTGATTTTCTACCAAAAAGACGAATTCTCAGCAAAATAAATAAATTTTTAACGAAATACTCGAATATTTAAATAAAAAGATTCATTTTTTACAAAAAAAGAAGAATTCTCAACAAAATACATACATTTTTAACCAAATGGTTGTATTTATAACCAAAAAGATTGATTTTCTTCCAAAAAGAAGAACTGTCAACAAAATGTATAAATTTTTAACCAAATAGTTAAATATTGAATTAAAAAGATAAATTTTTTACCAAAATTAAAAAAAATTTCAACAAAATACACAGATTTTTACCAAATAGTTGAATTTTCAACCAAAAAGACGAATTTTCACCAAAATAAATAAATTTTTAACCAAATAGTTGAATATTTGATTTAAAAGATTAATTTTCTGAAAAAAGTAAAAATTTTCAACAAAATACACAGATTTTTACCAAATAGTTGAATTTTCAACCAAAAAGATTGATTTTCTATAAAAAAAAAACGAATTTTCAACAAAATAAATAAATTTTCAACCAAATAGTTGAATATTAAATTAAAAAGATTGATTTTCTACCAAAAAAGAAGAATTCTCAACAAAATACATAAATTTTTAAGCTAATGGTTGGATTTTTAACCAAGAAAGATTGATTTCCTACCAAAAAGATGAATTTTCAACAAAATAGATAAATTTTTAACCAAATAGTTGGATGTTGAAACAAGAAAATTGATTTTTTTTACAAAAAGTGACACATTTTTAACATATTACATACATTCTCAACCAAATAGTTGAAATTTAAAACTAACAAAGATAAATTTTTAACCAAAAGTGGGGTAGTTAACTTTTCATTACAAAAACAGTTGAATATTCTACAAAATGTGAGTTTTCAAGACAAAAGGACGAGCTTTTTACAAAACAGTTGAATTTTTAAACATAAAATTGAATTTTCTATCAAGCTGATTAATTTTTTACCAAAAAAGACGAATTATCAACAAAATATATACATTTTTAACCAAATAGTAGAATATTTAATTGAAAAGATTAATTTTCTACCAAAAAAATAAAAATTCTCAAACGAAATACATATATGTTTACCAAATAGTTGAATTTCCATTCAAAAAGATTGATTTTCTTACAAAAAGACGAATTTTGAACGAAGTGAATAAATTTTTAACCAAATAGTTCAATACTTAATAATGAAGATTATTTTTCTAACAAAAATGACGAATTATCAACAATAAATTTTTAACCAAATATTTGAATATTTTATAAAAAAGATTGATTTTCTACTAAAAAAGAAGAATCCTCAACAGAATACATCCATTTTTACGAAATATTTGAATTTTCAATCAAAAAGATTGATTTTCTTAAAAAAAAGCGGATTTTCAATCAAATAAATCAAGCTTTAACCAAATAGTTAAACTTTTAAGCAAAATATAATTTTCTACAAAAAAGAAAGAATTTTTAACCAGTTAAATTTTCGACCCGAAATTATGAATTTTCAACTAAAATGATGAATCTTCAACCAAAAAAAATTAATGTTTTAAAAAGTTGTTCAGCTTTAAAGCAAGTCGTTGATTTTTCAACCGAAAATATGAATTATTGAAGAAACATGTTATAGATAATATTTGAACCAAAAAATATTTTAATTTTAAACGAAAAACAGATGATTTCAACCAAAATATAGTCTATATACTATAGTCTAATCCTCAACCAAAACAGATTAATTGAACAATCAAACAGTTGCACTTTTAACGAAAAAAGATGAATTTTTAACCAAGAAGATTAATTTTCTGTCACAAGAGAAGAATTTTCCACAAAATTATTGGATTTTGAAGCCAAAAAGACGATTTTACAAAAAAAAAATTTAATCTTTATCCAAAACAGATTAATTTAGAACAAAACAGTTGCATTTTTAACCAAAAAGGATAAATTTTCAACCAAGATTAAATTTCTACCTAAAAAGATGAATTTACAACAAAATACATATTTTTCAACAAAATACATCAACTTTTAACCAAAGACATCAATTTTCAACAAAATGATTGAATTTTGAAGCCAGAAGCACGAATTATCTAAAAAAAAGTTGAATTTTCAACCCGAAAATATGATTCTCCAACTAAAAAGAGTGTCGATTCGGCGGACGATTACGAATTGCCGGTCATTTCCCTGTAAAGTTTTTCAATTTTCCCGGTCAATCAAAAGTAAAATAGTCATATTTGCTGCAAAATTAAAAAATTTATTTCAATTTGTCACGTTCAGTCTAAACATTCTTTAACACAACAGAGCGAAAAATTTCAGAATAACTTAAATTTGAAAGAAATACTTTAATTTTTCAGTAAAGAATATAAATTTTCACCAAAAATAAAAAAGCTAAACTTTCTGGTAGAAAAATTACTTAGAATAGTTGAATTTTAAGACAAAAAGATAAATTTTCACCTAAAATTATGAATATTTAACTGAAATACTTGAATTCTCAACCGCCAAGAAGAATTTTGAACTAAAAAAAAAATCAACTTTCAACCAAAAATGGAATAGTTACATTTTTAGTTAATAAATATAATTTTTAACATAACTCATGAATTTTCAATCACAATAATGAATCTTGAACAGGAATAGTTGAATCTTAAACAAAAAACATGACTTTTCAAACCTAAAAAATTAATTGTTACTGAAAAAGATGAATTGTCAGCCAAAACTTAAATAATAAAATTTTAAGTTAAAAAAATTAAGTTTCAACCAAAAAGATGAATTTTAACCAAAAAGGAAACGAATTTACAACAAAATAGTTAAATTTTCGGAAAAAATTCCTTTTCATCTAAAGAAAAGACAATTTTTCAATTAAATAGGTCATTTTTCAACACAAGAAATGAATAAATAATCAAAATTATAAATGTTAAAAAAAAATTTTGACAAAAAATTTAAGCTTTTAACGATGTAATTTCATTTTCAACCTAAAAAAAGAACTTTCTACTAAAATGATAAATATTTAACCGGAATACTTGAAGTTTTAACCAACAAGAAGATTAAATTTCAAAGAAAAAGATAATTTTCAATATTCGAGTAGAATAAGTTGAATTTTTTTTTTTAATTATATGAAAAATAACTAAATCAGAAAAAAACTAACTCAAAAAAACAGTTACATTTTCAAACAAAGTGATTAAATTTCAACTAAAATTGTAAACCAGAAAGATCAATTTTTAACTAAGATAATGAATATTTAAATGAAATAATTTAAATTTTGACCAAAAAGATGAATTGTCAACTAAAAAATAATTTCGAATAATTAAAAATTTGAAATACAAAGTTAAAATAAAATTTTAACAAAAAGAGTTTAAGTTCCAAACAAGTAGTTTTATTTTCAACCTGAAAGATGAATTTTGAATTAAAATTATAAATATTTAACTGGAATTCTTGAATTTTTACCAGACAAGAAGAATTTTTAGACTAAAAGATGATCTTTTAAAGAAAAAGATAATTTTCTATAAAAAAACTACGTGTATTTTCAACAACATAGTTGAATTTTCTATTAAAAAAGACCAATTTCTAACTAAAAATGGAACAGTTGAATTTTCAGTTGAAGAAATTAATCTTCAACCAAACTGATGAATTTTCAACTAAAAATGATGGATCTACAACCGGAATAGTTACATTTTTATAAAAAAGAGGAATTTTTAACCATAAAGATTAACTTTCTATAAAAAAGACAAATTTTCCACAAAGTACACATATTTTCAAACAAATAGTTGAATTTTTAAGTAAAAAATGTTAATTTTCAGCCAAACAGTTGAAAATTCATTAAAAAGAAAAGAAATTATTCATAAAGATTAACTTTCTATAAAAAAGACTAATTTTCTACAAAGTACATAAATTTGTTCAACTAAACAGTTGAAATTTCATTAAAAAGAAAGATAAATTTTCTAATTTATGATCGAAAAGAAATTAAATTTGTTATGAAAAAATATTTAATGCTAAAAAAGCATGAAAAAGATTTACAATTGAAAAAACAGACTATCAAACTACCTTACGTTTCGGCTAACTAGAGACACAAATAACAATTGAAAAAAGAGGGAGAAAATAAATTTTCAACCAAAAATAGAATAATGCAATTTTCTCTTAAAATATTTTAAAAATTACATTTTCAACCATATAGTTGAATTTTCTATTAAAAAAGACCTATTTTGAACCAAAAATGGAACAGTTGAATTTTCAGTTGAAGAAATCATTCTTTAACCAGAGATGAATTTTCAATTAAAATGATGAATCTTCAATAAGAAAATTAATTTTTAATAAATGAGTTTAACCTTTTACTGCGACTGTAGATAAAGTAGAAACCACTTTCCTAAATGACCAATATTATTTAAATAATGAAAACTTAAATTTTACTGCGATCAGAAGTAAATTCTCGATTTTTAAATAAAATTCCCGATCTTTCCCCGTCAAATCGATTAGAAAAGACCCATTTCCAATTAAAAATAACAATCTTCAACCAAAATGGAATACCTACATTTTTTGCATAAAAAACTAATTTTCAACAAAATAGTTAAATTTTAAACCAAAGAGAGGAGTTTCAACCAAGAAGATTAATTTTCTAAAAATGGAATTGGACTCTCAACAAAGTAGTTGAATTTTTGACCAAAAAGATGACTTTTTAACTAAATAGTAGAATTTTTAACCGAACGAGATGAATTCCGAAACAAAAATATGATAGTACTCGTAACAAAAATATAACAGTAAACTTTTCTTATTAGGTCCTAGTACAGATAATAAATAATGCAAATGTTGAAAAACGAATTACATCAGGAATTAGTTTATTTGTGTTAAAAATATAAACGCTGACACGTGAACATTGCGCTTTGTGTATTTTCTTTTGCGAAACAACTGATTATCAATAAATAATACAATTTCGCTTTTCATGTAAAATAGATGTATAATTTGAAATATTTTCAGCAATGGCAAAACTCGGATAAAAAAATAGTAATATATAATTATATATATGTACAAATGTGAGTGTAAGGCAGTTGTTTTAGAATCAACTCCAAATCTTTTATTATTCAAGAATACTATAACATTCTTTGAGAGAAAAACGCGATTTTGAAAATAAAGTACCTGATTCTCCCTTTTTAGGGAGCAACACTACCAAATCTTATTATCTTCAAGACGAAAAACATGTTCAAATAGGAGAAACTTTTCTCAACAATTCAAACTGAAAATAAACTCTAAATATCTTGTAAACAATTGAATAATTTTTTTACATTAATTGTTAATAAATACTGAAGACTGGACACTCAATTTTGATAAATATCGAAGAACGAACATTAAATTCTGGTAAATATTATAGAATGTTAACAGACGAACATGAAAGTTTGGCAAATATTAAGAATTGAAACATTTAAGTTTTGTGCACTTGAATCTGAGAAGCAACCTAGCCTACATTTTTTCCGAAAAAAGGTTAAATGCATTTTCGGTATTTCATTACTTTGAAAATACTATCGGTATTTATGGAACGTTGAGGTTTCGAGTTCTGATCGCTAGCTCGTTATTTTCCGATACGTTTTCGTATGTAAAAAAGTCAAAATGCAGGATTGAGATTCGGTTGATTTTTAGGCAGTGCACCGACGAAGCGAGCGACTTGGTGAAAAATTATTTTCGACTCTTGAGCGAGAGATTTATGTCGAAACGAGGGAGAGGAGGGCTCTCTTATAATCGCCGGATGTATCGCCCTGAAACAAATAAAAAAAATTTTCTCATTTTGTGCGAGATTCAAACTAATTTTAGAAAATAAGTTATATCTTAAAAATAAAATCAACCTTTGATTCATAGAATTTAATGTTAGAATATTTAAAGGGCCATACCGAACAATTATAAAAGCTTTCCCAAATAAAATGAATGTGCGACTATTTTGCAGAAAAAATTAACGAAATCCTTTTTTAAACTCTAAATCAGTGGTGTAGTCGAGGCCTAGTGGGTCTTTTTTTACCTCCCCCGAAAGTAACGTAGCCATTGGCTAAAGACAGATTTTACGTTTATAAATTCTTTTATATAAAATTAATGTAGATAACATATTGAATTTAATACAAAACACTTTAAATTTCTATGCTTTTAAACCGAAATATAATGCATTTTTAAAAAAAGATTTGAATTTTCAACCAAAATTTGAATTTTCAAACAAAAAAAAAAATAATTTTCAAAGACAGTTGAATTTTTAACAAAAAAGTGACTCTTCCAAGAAGGATGATTTTTAACAACATAGTTGAATCTTCAACCAGAAATGATGACTGTGACAAAATAGTTGAATTTTCCAAAAATAATTAGATTTTTAACAAAATAGTTAAATTTCTAACCAAATAGTTGAACTTTCAGCATACAAATATGCATTTTTAATCAAATGGTCGAATTTTCAAACCAAAAAAATTAAAATTCAATCAGATATTTCAATTTACAAAACAAAAAGACGAATTTTTTTAAGAAGAGTTGAATTTTCATCAAAAAGGTTCATTTTTAACCAAGAAAGATGACTTATCTATTATGAAAGATGAATTTTCAACAAAAGAGTAAAATTTTTAAGCTAAAATGTTAAATTTTTTAGAAAACAGTGGATTTTGAAGTCGGAAAAAATTAATTTTTGCGAAAAAAGATAATTTTAAATAAAAAAAAAGATGAATTTTTAACAAGATAGATGAATCCTCAAACAAAAAATTAAATTTTCAACAAAGAAGAATAATTTTCTATCCTAAAAGACGAATTTTCATTAAAATATATGAATTTTCTACCCAAAAAGACGGCTTTACAACAAAATACATTAATTTTCTCCCAAATAGTTGAATTCCTAACTTCTCCAATATGCAGAATAAAGTTTGTACCAAACATGGAATAGTTAAATTTGCAAATAAAAAAGATTTTACAACAATTAAAAATTAACTTTTAATAAAGTTGTTAAATTTTCAACCAAAAAGATGGATTTTCGACCAAGAAAATTAATGCTCCACCAAAGAGACGAATTTTCACCAAAATACATGAATTTTCAAAAAAAGTATTGAATTTTAAAACCAAAAAAACGAATTACCTACAAAAAAAAGTTAAATCTTCAACCTAAAAATATGATTTTCCAACAAAAAAGTTTAACTTTTTACAAAACTGTTGAATTTTCAAGCCAAAAATATGAAGTTTCGACTAAGCAGTTTAATATTCTACCAAGAAACTCGAATTTTGAACAGAGTAGATAAATTTTCCACAAAATTATTTGAATTTTTAAGTCAAAAAGATGAATTATGTACAACAAAGTTAAATTTTTAACCAAAAAATATGATTTTTCAACCAAGAAGTTTTATTTTCTACCAAACTGTGGAATTTTTAAGCCAAAAATATGGACTTCTGACCATGAAAATAATTATTCTACCAAAAAGACGAATTTTGAACAAAATACATGCATTTAACAAAAACTATTTAATTTTAAAGCCAAAAAGACGAATTATCTACAAAAAAAAGTTCAATTTTCAACACAAAAATATGATTTTTCAACCAAAAAGTTTGATTTTCTACCAAACTGTTGAATTTTAAAACCAAACATATGAATTTTGGACAAAGAAGTTTAAAATTCTACCAAGAAACACGAATTTTAAATAAAATACATGAATTTTTTACAAAATTATTTAATCTTTAAACCACAAAGATGAATTGTCTACAAAAAAAGTTAAATTTTCAATCCAAAAATATGATTTTTCAACCAAAAAGTTTAATTTTCTATCAAACTGTGAAATTTTTAAGCCAAAAATATGAATTTTCGGTCAAGATGATTTATATTCTACCAAAAAACACGATTTTTTAACAAAATACTTGGATTTTCAACAAAATTATTTGATTTTAATGCCAAAAAGACGAATTATCTACAAAAAAAGTTGAATTTTCAATTCAAAAATATTGATTTTCGACCAAGAAAATTAATGTTCTACTACGAAAAAAGAATTTTGAACAAAATACATGAACCTTTAGGAAAATTATTAATTTTTAAAGCCAAAAAGACGAATTATCTACAAGAAAGTAAAATTTTCAACCCAAAAATATGATTTTTCAACCAAAAAGTTTTATTTTCTACCAAACTGTTGGATTTTCAATCCAAAAATATGATTTTCAACCAAAAAGTTTTATTTTCTACCAAAATGTGGAATTCTCAAGCCAAAAGTATGGATTTTCCACTAAGAAAATTATAACGTTCAAACAAAAAAGACGAATTTTGAACAAAATACATGAATCTTCAAAAAAATTATTTAATTTTAAAGCCAAAAAGACGAATTATCTGTAAAAAAGTTAAATTTCTAATTTAAAAATATAATTTTTTAACCAAAAAAATTTATTTTTTACTAAACTGTGGATTTTTTAAGCTAAAAATATGTATTTTCGACCAAGAAAATTAATGTTCTACCAAATAACGAATTTTGAACAAAATACATAAACCTTCACAAAAATTATTCAATCTTAAAGACAAAAAGACAAATTATCTACAAAGAGTTTAATTTTCAACCCAAAAATATGATTTTTCAACCAAAAAGTTTAATTTTTTACCAAACTGTTAAATTTTAAAGACAAAAATATCAATTTTAGACGAAAAAGTTTAATATTCTACCAAGAAACACGAATTTGGAACAAAATACATAAATTTTTCACAAAATATGACAAGAAGATTTATATTCTACAAAAAAAAAAATTTTTAACAAGATACTTGAATTTTCAACCAAATTATTTAATTTCAAGGCCAAAAAAAAGAATTATTCACAAAGTAAATAAATTTTTAACCTAAAAATATGATTTTTCAACCAAAAAGTTTTATGTTCTACCAAACTGTTCCATTTTGAGGCCAAAAATATAAATTCTCGACCAAGAAAATGAATATTCTAGCAAAAAACACGAATTTTTAACAAAATTATTGAATTTTAAAGCCAAAAAGACGAATTATCTACAACAAAGTTAAATTTTTAACTTAAAAATATAATTTTTCAACCAAAAAGTTTTATTTTCTACCAAACAGTTCAATTTTCAATTCAAAAATATGATTTCTCAAACAAAAAGTTTTATTTTTTCCAAACTTGTGGAATTTTT
>JAUELO010000232.1:3321496-3338283 GCA_032357855.1 Amphibolips quercusostensackenii | reverse complement strand
AAATAATGTTTTGTACTATGCATTTGGTTCATTGTTTTCCCCTCGGCACTTATCGAAGTGAAGTTAGCTGGTGGTTAAAGTGAAAATACCTAATTCCTATAAATACAAGAATAACATATTTGAATTCTTGACTATCAGTTACAATAGTTACGATTCGGTCGATAATTATTTTACGATTGGTTTTTCATTTTTTAAACTTTTAATGCAATATGTAGACTTTTTTATTCCAAATAAATATTACCTAAGCTAATATTATATCCATAAGTTAATACCTAACTTAATTATATCTATAAATTCACTGATTTAAAACAAATATCCCTGACATTTTCAGGTTTTCCAGGTGAGCAGACCCCATCTTCAGTGATAAAAAAAACGTAAACAATTATTTTCCACTAACCTGAAATCATGCTAGTTCCGATCCCCTCTAATGACCGTCGAAATAATTCATCACTAAAGAGCGAATCAGAGATACTGTGAAGTTAGCTGTCGAGAACCGCTCGGCTCTCATACGCGAAGAACCCTGGCTAGACCATCATTTGTTTTTGAGAATTTCGAATTGAAAGCATTTGAAATTCAAGAAAAATGTATCAAATGATTTTAAATTTAAAATGTCCCTATTCAAAATATTGTAGATTGGTAAAATTTTGAAAAAAGGACAATATTTTGAATGGAATGAGAAGGAAGTGAATTTGTATCATTTCTGAATTAAAGCGTTTAAAATTTGATGATATAAAATTGAAAAAAAAATAAAACAGAAGCTTTCAAAATTCAATACCTTCAAATTAAAATTTTTTAATTTAGAAAATTTAATTAAAAAGGAGTTGAAATTGAAAAGTAAATTCGCTTTTATTTTCTCAGTTCAAAATAGAACAATTTTTCAATTGCAAACCTTTAAAAATGAATTATTCGAAAAAAAAAACGTTGAAAATAAAAAGTAATTTTAAATGGGAAATATTAAAAAAGAAAAAAATGTATACTACAGGAACTTGAAACTTAAACAAATTCGAACTTCATTAAAGACTAAAAAAAATTTAGTCTCGAAATTTCACCAATTCAATTTTAGTCAGATTCAAATTTAATAATCTTAGATTTGAATATTCGAATTTGTTTGGTTTCAACTTTAAACGCACAAAAGTTTCTGTTTGCTTAAATTCTTCGCAATCGTAGAGTATCAAAATGAAAGACTTGATAGTTGTTCACATTTGAGATAAAGGATTTGTAATTAAAAAACTTTGAATTAAGTGCCTCCAAAAAAAATCAAAATAATGAAAAATTAAGACAATAACTTCTCAAATTCAAACCTTAAAATTAGCAGCTTTTAGAACCAGGCATTGAATACTAAATTTTTTTTATTTGACAAATGTTCCAAAAAGTTAGACATTTTAAATTAGTTAAAAAAAAAATAATTTTTCTATTGAACAATGGAATAATTTCTTTAATCTTTAATGGTTCCAATTTCGGAATTCTGAATTTAAATGGTAAACGCTAAACTTTTGATTTTTCCCTATCATAAGTTTCAATTTTTCGATGAAAATTGAAATGGTTGGATTTCAAAAAGTATAATTACAAATTTAAAAATTGTTATTTCTAAACAATTGAAATTTAGTTAAAGTAATTTAAGTAGTTTAAATTTTGCGATTCAAATTGAAATGGTTAAATTTCAGAAAGTATAATTGACCATTTAAAAACTGTTCATTTCTAAACGATTAAATTTACTTCAAGTAATAGTAATTTTTAAGGGTTTGATCACAAAAAAGTTTTAATATTAAAATACTTCGCGACTATTTTTTTAGTGTTGGATGAAGCTCTAATTTGTTTCAGTTTTAAGTTTCTGGAGTACACATTGTTTCGAATTTCCCATTCAAAATTATTTTATATTTCGAAAGTTTTTGTAGAATAATTCTAGGTCTAGAATTAAAAGTTGGTCTATTTTGAAGGGCGCAAATAAAGGTGAATTTATTTTTTGTTTTTAGGAACATTTGTCTAATCAATTTTTATGTTAAATCAAAATTTTTCAAATTTAATAAAAATTTAAATTTTTATAATTTTATAAGTTTTTACTTTGACATTTTCAGTTTCAAATTGTCAAATTTCAATCGCTTCGAATTTAAATTTAATAAAATTTAAAATTTTTAACTTTTAAATTATTCAATTTTGAATGCGTTTAATTAAAAATAATACAATTTTTATTCCTCTAAATTTCAAATGATCTATTTTTAAAAATTCTTATCGGAAAATATTCTATTTTTAACGTTTTCAAATTGTCCTCTTCTGATATTTCAACCTGAAATATTGAATTTAATACGAATTACATTAAATTTTTAAGGTTTTAAGCCGAAATAGTTGAATTTTCAAGACAAAAAGAATAATTTTCAACAAACAAAAAAAATCATTTTCAACCAAAAAGTTGCAATAATAATCACATAGATGAACTTTCTAGTAAAAGGGATGAGTTTTCGAAAAATAGTTGAAGATTTAACCAAATAGTACAATTTCCAAGACAAAAAGACGAGTTCGAAAACAGTTGAATTTTCAACAACAAAGTTACTTCTCAACCAAGAAAGATAAATTTTCGGCCAAGACGAATGACTTTTCTACCATGAAAGATACATTTCCAATTCAAAAAAATGGATTTTGAACAACATAGTTGAATTTTCAACCAAAAATGATGACTTCAAGAAAATACACTCAACTCCCAATATAAGACCAGCTGCGGGCATTGCTTGCAGTGACCCTGGCCAAAATTAAAAGGAATCCAAACATAAACAGTAAGTGGCGTGAGAGCTATTTTCTAATATTACACAATAACCACAACCGTGCACTGACTCTTTTTCCCTACGCTGCTGGTGTTTCACGCCACGGCAGCATTCCTCAGAAGGACATAAACTCGGTAGCCATAATTTCATGTTCCAGTGTATTAAAATTTTTTAAGAATAATTAGATTTTTAACAAAATAGTTGAAGGCAAAAATACATATTTTTTAAAGACAGTTGAATTGTCATCAAAAAATTTAGTTTTTAACCAAAAAAAAATTACTTTGCTACCATGAAAGATTAGTTTTCAACAAAAGAGAAAAGTTTATAAGATAAGAAGTTTAATGTTCAAAAAAAAAGTAGACTTTTAAATCAAAAAAGGTGAATTTTCAACAACACAGTTGAATTCTCAACCAAAAAGTTGAACTTTCAACAAACAAGAATAATTTCCTACCCAAAAAGACGACTTTTTAACAAAATATGTGAATTTTTCACCAAACAGTTGAATTTTCAACCAAAAAGTTAAATTTTCAACAAAGAAGATTAATTTTCTACCCAAAAGGACGACTTTTCAACAAGATATATGAATTTTCTAGAAAATAGTTGAATTTTTAACTTATACAATATACAGAATAAAGTTTAAACTAAAAATGGAGTAGTTACATTTTTAGATAAAAACTCTGATAAAAAAATTACATTAAGCAAAACAAAAGAATTTTTAACAAAATCGTTAAATTTTCAACCAAAAAAATGAATTTCCGACTAACAAGATGAATGTTTTATCAAAAAAGACGAATTTTCAACATATCCAATATACAGGATAAAGTTTGAAGCAAACATGGAAGAGTTCAATTTTCAGATAAAAAATAATAATTTTCAGCAAAGTTATTGAATTTTCAACCTAAAAATATGATTTTTCAACCAAAAAGTTTAATTTTCTACCAAACTGTTGAATTTTTAAGCCAAAAATATCAATTTTCGGCGTAGAAGATGAATATTCTAGTAAAAAACACGGATTTTCAACCAAATTATTTAATTTTTAAGCCATAAAGACAAATTATCTACAAGAAAGTTAAATTTTCAACCCAAAAATATGATTTTTCAAGCAAAAATGTTTTAATTTTTCACCGAACAGTTTAATTCTCTACAAAACAGTTTAATTTTCTACCAAACTGTTGAATTTTCAAGCCAAAAAGAGGAATTTTTCACAAAACAGAGTGTTTAACATAAAAGTTCACTTTAAAGCAAATAGTTGAATTTTCAACTGTAATTATGAATACTTAATAACAAAATTAATTTTTTTACAAAGTAGTTTAACTTCAAGACAAATAATCGACTTTTCAAACAAAAAATATGAATTCTCAATGGAGCATACAGTTGATGTTTGAACCAAACAGTTGCATTTTCAACCAAAAAGGATAAATTTTCAACCAAGAATATTAAGTTTCTACCAAAAAAGACGAATTTTTAACAAAATACTTGAATTTTCAACCAAAAAGTTGAACTTTTAACGGAAACAATAATGTTTTAACCAAACAGTTAAATTTTTAACTGAAAAAGATCAATTTTTAACCAAAAATGAAATCGTTTGTCAGTTTAAAAAATTTATTTTCAACGAAACACGAGACGAATTTTTATCCAAATAGTTCAATTCTCAACCAAAGAGATGAACCTTCAACTAAAAAAATGAATTTTTAACCAAATAGTTGCATTTTTGATAAAAATATAACTTTTTAACAAAATAGTTGCATTTTTAACAAATTAATTACATTTTCAACCAAATAATAGAATTTTTAACCAAGTAATAGAATTTTTAACAAAACGGGATAAATTCCAAACCAAAAATATAATAGTAGCAGCCTTTTCAATAAAAAAATGAACTGTTACCCAAAAATATGATCTAAGTTCGTAACGTTAATTCCACTTACAACCCCATGCTACTTTTTCTTTTAGGACTACACCACTGCCCGAAATGTTTGTAATTTTACAAGTCAGGCACATATTGGATTTCATTCGTTTGAATTTTTCCATTATCCGGAGTAAACAAGAGAAAAACATCAATAGAAATAAAAATGATTTATAAATAGAATCTCTACAAACAGAAAATCCTTTTTACTTGTTAAATAAAATGTAATTTTGAAATAAAAATGTGCCAATTTTCTGTACCAATTTTGCAAACTCTCAAAGAGGAAGTGGATAAAAAAATAAAAACTTACGGCAATGTAACTTTCGAGCGATTTTCCGTAGCGTTGTTCAAACGCTTTTTTGATGTCCCCAAGATCGATTTCGCTACGCGAAACGACAATTCGGATTAGCGTGCGATCCTTCGTTCCAATGCCGTGCATACTTGCGTAAAGTCTCTCCGCGAAGAAACCGATTTTGGATTTGACGCATTTCACTGGAAATAAAAAAAGGTTTACAGATTTGATTTTTAAAATTAAAATTCTGGATTAAAATTAAATAACATTGACAAATTATAAACTCAGAAAGTTTGTTACTAAATTAATATGTGATTTCAAATATTATAATTGAATGAAGCTGATTGAAAATTCATACACGAATTAACTAAATTTAAAACCAAACAATATATAAATTAAAAATTTTCTATCTAAAAAAGTGGTGTAACGTTATGTCCCGAAAATCTTGCAATCACTGTTGCTGAAAACCTGATTGACTTAAAGTTGCTTTATAATAATTTGTAATTTAATACAAGAAAATATTGAAAATATTATATACGTTTTATGGCAGTAATTTTCACTGGATATTAGTATTTCTAAAAAAGAATTTGAATAGAAAGTCAATAGATTTTTTAAATAAAATTTACAATTTTAAACAATTTTAGGTTTTATATGTATTTGTCACCAGCAAAATGGCATTTTTAACCTAAAATTTTTAGATGTCAAGGATACCAAATTTTTGAACTTTCGATTTTCGGTTATCTATGCATTTTTCACCGGAAATTATCATTTTCTGTTGTTTTGAGATAGAAATATCAATGTCTAACTTACTAATTCTAACTACTTTACAATTGCTCAAATACAAAAATTAAAAATACCAAGTTAAAAATGCCAATCTCGTCGACAATAATTGATATTTTTAATAAAAAAATTATATTATAAAATAAATTTACAATTTTTCAATCATGCTGGTGTATTTCACCTGAAATTGATCAAATTTACAATCTTGAAAAATTTGGACTTGGGATGTTTTTCGTCAGGAATTGAAATTTTTATTAAAGAATCATTAAATTTCAAAGATGATTTACAATTTTTCAACAATTTTCGACTTCATTTTTGTTTTACATCGGAAATTGGTATTCTTAAACGAACATAATTAAAAATTAAACAATATTTACATTTTTTAACAATTTTAGATGATCATAGCGTTTTTCTTCCGAAAATTGTATTTTTAATAAAATATTCTTTAATAGCCTAAAATATTTCAAATCCTTTAAAATTTTTGAAATCTGAATTTTTCAGAGTTCTTGAAAATGTCTTGGAACCCTTGAAAATACCCTTAAATATTTTAGATGCTTTGAAATAAGGTTTTTTCAGATATCTCAAGTTTTTTGTAGGTATAAATTTTCACACTAGGGAGCCATTCAAACATTTCGCATTTTTTAAAACAATCGAATCTGAATATGTATACGAATTCGCGAGTTTATTATAAATAATGTATTTTCCAAGTTTCCAGGTATTCAATTAATATGTTTCATTTAAAAATCTTTAAAAAATTATATCACAAGATATTTTTAAATATATTAACACTATCGATTAATTAAGTAATTAAATAATACTAAAAACATAATTAATCATTTGTTCAATTTGTCCCTAAAGTCCATAAGTTTGAATAAAATTCAAACAAATTTTGATTTGATCTTTTTATACTTAAGGTTTAGTGCATAATTAGGTCAAATTAATGTGGGTACTATATTAAATTTAATTTAAAGTTTTAAACAGCTTTGAATTTCTAAATTTGCAAGTAAAAATATTAAATTTTCAACAAGAAACATGAATTTTTAACCAAACAGTTGAGCTGTCAATTAAAAAAGACCAACTTTCTACCAAATAGTTGCATTTTGAAATTAAAACTATGATTTTTCAACAAAAAATAGAATAGTTCATTTTTTTATTGAAAAATTTAATTTTCAAGTAAAAATGTGGCATTTTCCACAGGATCGATAAATTTTCAACTAAATAGTTAAATTTTCAACCAAAAAGATTAATTTTCTATCAAAAAAGACGATTTTTCAGCAAAATACATGAATGCTTAACCAAACAGTTGAATATTCAACTCAAAAAGATCAATAATTATTTTCAATCAAATAGTTGAATTTTGAACAAAAAACAATCGGCTTTCAACCAAAAATAGAATATTTAAATTTTCAGTGCAAAAAATTAATATTCCGACAAAAAAAAACATCAATTTTCAACAAAAGTGACGAATTTTCAACAAAATTGTTAATCTTCAACTGAAATAGATGAATTTTAAACCAGAAAGATAAATTTTTTAACCAAAAAGTTTAATTTTCAACCAAATAGTTTAACTTTCAGCCAAAAAGATGAATTTTTAATGAAAGAGATGCATTTCCAAACAAGAATATCAATCTCCTACCAAAAAATACGATTTTTCAAAAAAAAACGTACATGAATTCTCAACCAAATAAATAAATATTCAACTAAAAAAGATCAATTTTCAACCAAATACTTATATTTTGAACTAAAAACGATAAGTTTTAAATCAAAAATGGATTGGTTAAATTTTTCGCATAAAAAGTTAATTTTCCACAAAAAAACACAAATTTTCAATCAAAGTGATGAATTTTCAACAAAAATTGCAAATCTTCAACAGAATAAATGATTTGTCAACTAAAAAAGGTATATTTTCAACCAAAAATTGAATAGTTTAATTTCTAATTTAAAAAATTAATGTTCAGCCAAAAAAGATGAATTTTTAACTAATGTGATTGAACATTGAATTAGAGTATTTACATTATCAGTTTAAAAATAATAATATTCAACCGAAAAAAGATAATTTCAAAAAAAGTAACATTTTTACACAAAGTGATGAATTTTTACATAAAATAAATAAATATTGACTTGGAATGGTTACATTTTCAGTAAAAAAAAAAATTTAACAAAAAGACTTATTTTCAAACAAATAATTACATTTTTACATAAAGTGATGAATTTTTTACTCAAATGACGAATCTTCTACTAAAATAGTTGAATTTTAAACAAAAAAGATGAATTTTGAACTAAAATGATAAATCTTTGACTACAATAATTGAATTTTCAATCAAGAAGATTAATTTTTAATAAAAAAGAGGAAGTGTTAACCAAAAAGGATTATTTTTCAACCAAAAATTAAATGGTTAAATTTTTAGTTACAAAATTTATGTTTGACCACAGAGATGAATTTTCACCTAAAGCGATGGAATAATGAACTGGAATAGTTCCATTTTCAGTTCAAAAATTAACTTTTAACAAAAAACAACAACAATTTAACAAAATACCTTATTTTTCAACCAAAAAGACGAATTTTCAATTAAAATGATAAATTTTGAACAACAAAAAATTAATTTTTAACAAAAGAGTTTAACTTTCCACCAAGTAATTAAATTTTCTTTCTAAAACAGATGAATTCTAAACGAAAAACGTAGTAGTTGATATTTCAACCAAAAAAGATTTAAACTTTTAATCAAAAACACTTAAATTCAATACAAGACGAATTTTCAACATAAGTGGAATTTTCAATTGAGAACGGTTTTTTAGTAAAGAAAGAGAAAAAATTGGAAACAAACTGTTACATTTTAAACAAAATACAGAAATTTTCAACTAAAAATTATCAATTTTCAACCAAAAATAGAATAGTGCAAATTTCAGTCAAAAATAATAATTCTAAATTAAAAAAAAAAACAAATTTTCAGTAAAATAGTTAAATATAGTGATATAAAGCTACTTTTATAAATAAAAGAATCACTGTTATTCAATTTCATATTGGAATTTAAAAAAAGTACGCTCTCGAAAAATTCCGTGACTTTCCCAGGTTTTTCCAGGTATATAAAAATTCCCTGACACTTCTAGGTTTTGCAGGCAGGATAGACACCCTGAACACTTGAAAATGATTGAAATCTATTAAAATTTTGCGGAATCTTTCAAAATGCCAAAAAATATGTAATCTAGTGAAAATTTCTTACAATCGTTTAAAGTACCTTACAAGATTTCAAATCTCTTGAAATCTTTTGAAAACCTTTTGAGATTTTTTTTAATCCATTGAAAATCCCTTAAAAAATTTTTTAATTCTCTGAAATATTTTAAATTCTTTGAAATCTTGTAAAATCCTTGAAATCTTTCGAAATCCCTTCAAATTATTGAAGTCTATTGGAAATTGCTTTGAATCTTTCAAAATACACCCTTAAATATTTAAAATATTTTGAAAGATTCACAATTTGTTAACAATTTTGCGTTATGTAAACGTGTTTAATAGGTATTTTTAATTTTTAAAAATCATTAAATTTTAGGGATTTCAGAATTGATTGACAATTTTAGGCTATGGTGGCATAGAAATCGATATTTTTTATTTAAAAAATCGTTGGATTACAAAAAAGATAACTTGAAGAATTTTAGGTTAGGTCTGCGTTTACACCGGAAATCGGTATTAGATTTTAAAGATTTACTGTTTTCAAACAATTTTAGGTCATGTTAATATTTTTCGTGGGAAATTGGCGATTTTAAACAATAAAAATTAGTTCTCAAAGAAGACCTATTATTTTAAATAAATATTATGTTAAAGTTTCTGACCAAAAATTTGTATTTTTAATAAAAATAGAGATTTAAAATTGAGACGTTAACATGTTATTTTAGGTTATTCTACCGGAAATCGGTAGAAAAAAAAATTATTTATACTTCAAAAATAAAATATTGAAATTTAAACAATTTCCATTAATGTTAAGATATCAATTTTCATCAATTATACAAAATCAATTATTGCAGTGATTATTAAATCACTTTAATAAATAATTGAAATTGAAATACTTTTCTGTTTTTATAAGCAGAGTATCTACTCAAATCCTGGAATAAAATTACCTGACAATTCCAGGTTTTTTTTCAGGGATCTCAAGTTTCTTCCAGGTATAATTCTTCATAGTATGGAACAATTCAAATATTTTTCATTTTGTAAAACAATTTTAATTAAATTTAATTTCGAAAGCTTCGACAAATTATTATATTACAAAAAAATCTTAAATATATTAGTCCCATCGAATCATTAAATATTTAATAATACTAAAACCATAATTAATCATTTCTTTAATTTGTTTCTAGAGTTCTTGAATTTAGATAATGATTCAATATATTAAATTCAATTGAAACCGCTTAAAATTCCTTACTTTTCAAGTAAAAATATTGCATTTTCAACAATATAGATGAATTTTTAACCAAATAATTGAATTTTCAACCAAAAAGAATCATTTTCAACCAAAAAGAATCATTTTCTACCAAAAAAATCAAAAACTTGAATTTTGAGTAAAAAAAGATCAATTTGTGAACCAAATAGTAGAATTTTGAACCAGAAAAAAAAATTTCCAACCAAAAATGGAATAGTTAAATTTTCAGTAAAAAAAACAGTAATTTTCCACAAAAGAAAACATATTTTGAACAAAAAAGATAAATTTCCAACTGAAAAAGACGATCTTCTACTAGAATAGATGAATTTCAAATAAAAGAGATGAATTTTTAACAAACAAGTTAGTTTCAACCAAGGTGTCTTATTTTCAATCAAAAAGATAAATTTTCAACTAAATTTATGTTTAATTATCTAAAAAACTTGAAATTTCACCAAAAAAGATGATTCTTGAAAACAAGAGGATTAACTTTATTTCAAAAAGGATGACTTTTCAACAAAATATATTAATTTTTAACTAAAAAAGACAAATTTTTACCCAAACAGTTGAATTTTGAACTAAAAAAGATAAATTTTTAACAAAAAATGGGATAGTTACATTTTCAGTACAAAAAAGCAATTTTCCACAAAAGAAAACACATTTTAAACCAAAGTGATAAATTTTCAACTCAAAATGACGATCTTCTACTGGAATAAATGACTTTTAAATAAAAACGATGAATATTTAACAAACAAGTTAAAGTTTCAACTCAGTTGTCTTATTTTCAACCAAAAAGGATGATTTTTCAACAAAATATATTAATTTTTAATTAAAAAAGACAAATTTTTACCCAAACAGTTGAATTTTGAACTAAAAAAGATCAATTTAAAAAAAATGGAATATTAAAATTTTCAGTTTAAAAATTAATTTTTGACAAAAAAACAAATTTTGCACCAAAGTGATAAACTTTTAAATCAAAATGACGAATTTCAACTGGAATAGATAAATTTCAAACAAAAAAGATAAATTTTTAATAAAAGAGTTTAAGTTTCAACAAAGTTGTTTTATGTTCTAACAAAGAGATGAATTTTCGTCTAAAATTATGCTTATTTAACTGGTAAACTTGAATTTTCAAAAAAATATGATTCTTAAAACAAGAAAATTAATTTTATTCCAAAAAAGATGATCTTTCAACAAAATACATGAATTTTGAACTAAAAAGGACATATTTTCAACCAAATAGTTGAATTTTCAACTATAAAATTTTAAGTATCAACTATAAAATTTTAATTTTCAACAAAAAATAGAATAGTTAAATTTTTAGTTAAAAAATAATAATTGTCAATAAAAGGGATGAATTTTCTACTAAAATAATAAATGTTAAACTGAAATAGTTAAATTTCCAAGTAAAAAGATAAATTTTCAACTGAAATGATGAATCTTTAACTAGAATATTTAAAATATTAACCAAAAAGATTAATTTCTACGAGAAAAACGGAATTTTCAACAAAATAGATGAATTTTCAACTAAAGAAAATAAATTTTTAATCAAACATTGAATAGTTAAATTTTCAATTTGAAAAATTAATCTTCAACTAAAGAGATGAATTTTCAACTAAAATTATGGAATATTCAATTGGAATAGTTAGTTACATTTTCAGTTTAAAAAAAAATTACCAAAAAAAGTTACATTTTCAATCAAAGTGATGAATGCTCAATTAAAATGATGAATCTTTAACCGTAATAGTTGAATTTTACATAAAAACAATTAATTTTCAACCTAAGATTATTTTTAAACGAAAAACTAAATAGTAACATTTTTAGCTAAGAAATTCAATACTTTTAACTGAAATAGTTAAATTTTCCATTAAAAAAAATAATTGTCAGCCAAAGAAAAAAAACGAATTTTGAAGCAAATAGCTCATTTTTAAACACAAAATATGAATTTCAGTTAAAATTATGAACCTTCAACCAAAATGATTAATTTGTAACATTCTGAACAAAAAATGCAGTAGATGATATTTCAACCAAGAAAAGTTTTAATTTTTGATAAAAAAACGGTTGAATTCAACCAAAAAATAATTTTTAACATGAGTTGAATTTTGAACAAAAACACATTTTTCAACAAAATACATACATTTTTAACAAAAAAAATAGTTATTTTTTCAGTAGAAAAAAAATTAATTCAAAACAAAAAAAAACGAATTCTTAACAAAATATAGTTAAATACAGTTATATAAAGTTACTTTCACAAATGAATAAGATTGTTATGGAGTTTTACATTTAAATTAAATAAAAAAAAATTAAGCACGATCTCGAAAAAATGTCCTGACTTTGAAACACATTCCCTGACATTTCCAGGTTTTTTCAGGCATATAAAAATTCCCTGACAATTCCAGGTTTTCCAGATAGGGTAGACACCCTGACAAGTGCAATCATAAATTGTTTATTAACTTATTTCAACGAGAAATAGAATTTAGTTTTAGCTACTTACCTATTCCGAGAAGGCCTTTTTCGATACTTCCTGAGAATTCTTTCTTGATTGCGACTTCGATATCGTGGCCGGAGATTTTTTCATATTCAATGAAAGTTTGCCGAAGTTGTTGATAACTACGAGAGATTAAAATTGCGTTGAATTGAGACTCGTCTGTTCCCCACTGCTTTTCGCCTGGCAAAATTGAAAATGATTTTGTTATATTGAATTTTTAAATTTTAATTTTTAATTTTGAATGAGTACAGTCCCTATGGGATGAAATATAGGGAACAAAGGGTACTTTTTGTTAAGCTCATAATGTACTTTTTTCGCGCTCAAATGGTAAAAAATTCAGGATAAATTTCTAAGACTTGAAAAAAATTAATTTGAATTCTAAAGAATTCAAATGTGTTAGAAAAATTTTTAAAATCCAAAATTTTTGATTGATTTCCATAAATATGGAATTAATTCAGAGGAATTTAAGGTAAACGAGAAGAATTCCATGAAATTCATAAAAATTCATAGTGAATTATAAAAATCAAATTAAATGAAAACAATTTAAAAATATAAAAAAATGTTCATTAAATAAAGTAACTTTGAAATGAGCTTAAAAAATCCAAGAGAATTTAAAAGAATTTGATGAAATGCTTCAGAATTCATGGTGAGGTTAAAAGACTACAGGATCGATTAAATAGATTCAAAAAATTTTAAAAATCCATTAAATTAAGTAGAATTGAATAAATTCAGAAGAATTCAAGTGAATCACAAAAATTCAAGAGAATTCCAAAGAATCTAAACAAATTTACGATAAATTGATAAGAATTCAGGGTAAATTCCAAAAAATAATTTCAAACCTCATATCTTAAAAACCCTACTAATTTCTTATCAAAAAAGTGACTAATGACTTCAAAAAAAATTCAAGTCGAATTTAGAAAAATGCAAATGAATCGGACAAATTTGTTAAAATCGAAAAAATCTATTTATTTCAGCAAAATTTGAGTAAATTTAGAGGAATTTAAGAAAAACGAGAAGAATGTGATAAATTAATTAAAATGAAACTAAATTTGAAAAACAATTAAGTCGATGCAAGACAATTAAAAATCATGAAAAAATTAATTGAATTAAGTTTAAAATGAATTTCGAAAAATTAAAGAAAATTTTGAAAAATTTGATGAAATGCCTAAGAATTTAAGGTAAGGTTCAAAAGACTTCAAGATGAATTAAACAAAAACTTTTTTTAAATCCACTGAATTGAGTAAAATTGAGTGAATTTAGAATAATTCAGGATAAATTTATAAGAATTTAGGGCGAATATCAAATAAATTGCAAAAAATATTTGAAAATCTCTTGAAATATTTGACACCATACGAAATCTCTCACTTCTAGTAAATAAATTATTTGAAATCCATTAAAACATGATTAAATCCCGTGAAATTATATGAAATCTGTCGATATTTCCTGAAATTCTGGAAAATTTATTTGAGTACCTTAAGAGCTTTAAAATCCCGGAAAATAATTAAAATCCTCGAAAATCTTATAAAATCTAGTAAAATCTTTTAAAATCTCTTCAAAACTTATAGGTCCTGAAAAATCGTTCCATATCTTCCGAAATTCGAAAAAAGTTTTCATCCTAAAACATTTCAAACTTCTTGAAATCCCTTTAAATTAATTAAATTAATCAAAAAATTTTTAGAATCTTTGGAAATTTTTTAAAGTATTTCAAATAAAAACCTCTTGGAAATGCCTTAGAAGTTTTAAAAATACCCTAAAATCTTAAAAAATCCTTTAAATTATAGAAATCTATTAAAAATTTCTCAAAATCTTTCAAAATACCCTGAAATATTTCAAAAGAATTCAAGACAATTCAGAAATAGGAATCGACCTGAAATAAATATAAATATATAAATATTATAAATATTTACCTGCATCGAAAAGGGCTTGTGCATCTTCAACGGCTTGATCGTGATCGATTCCCTGGTTTTCATCACGATTTGCTATTGTCAAGGAAACCAAAAGGCGTTTAAAGTGTCCGGAAGTGTCGCCTTTGAGATCACTTTCGAGGGTTTTTCCATAGACTGTAATCATAAATTTGAAATAGGATTTAATACCACTGAGTTTAAATCTTTATAAATAAGCTTTAATTTCATTTTAGGTCTTCATTTTTGAAAAAATGAATTTTTAAGGCAAGCGAAATTTAAATATCGATATAAGCTCGAACTTAAGTAGACGGATTTTTTAAACTCCTGGATTTTGGAATTTTAAAAGAATGAAAGTAATTTTAAATAAATTAAGTGTGAGTTTTTGAATAACAGGCAAAATTTTTAGAGCAATAACAATAACTTAATAAATACTAAATGTTTCAAAATCTGAAATGTTAAAATATTAAAGCTACATAATTAAAAGAATTTACCTTTTTTGTGTTTCTAATAATGTTTGCAAAAATTGCAGACAAGCATTTACACATTTAGAAAAACTTTTTATGAATAAAGATTTTTTTCTCGCTTTTTGAACTATTAAGCTTTTTCAAAATTTATGACTAGTTTGAAAACTTTTCAGAATTTAAATTTAAAATAAACTTCAAATATCCTCGATACCAAGACAATTAAAATTTTTAATATTATTAAAAAGGGAATTCTTCAAGCGTTTAAAACATATTTTCGAAAAAAATATTAGTTCGTTTTATAACAGTTGCTTATAAAATTTTTTAAAAATATTTTCAATAAAATTCTGCATTTGAAATAACAAATTTTTTTTCGGTATAAAGAAATATAAAATGTCTTCTTTCTTATTTTACAAAAGTTTAATTAGAAACAGTTTTTACAAAAGTTACGATTTTATTAATAGCATTTGTTAGATAACTTAATTGCGCGTGGTTTTTACTTTTCAACAAAAATGGAAAACTTAAACATTCAGTTAGAAAAATGAGTTAGAATAGTTGAATTTTGAGCCAAAAAGATCAATTTTCAACTAAAATGATTAATATTTAACTGAAATACTTGAATTTTCAACCACAAAGATGAATTTTCAAAGAAGATTAATTTTCTATCAAAAATATAATTAAAAAAAAACGTGAATTTTTCAATGGAATAGTTGAATTTTCAATTACAGGAGACAAATTTTCAACCAAATAGTTGAATTTTGAACTAAAAAATCAACTTTTAAACGAAAATGGAATGGTTACAGTTTTAGTTAATAAAATTAATTTTTAACCTGACGCATGAATTTTCAATCAAAATGATGAATCTTCAAATGGAATAGTAGAATTTTAAACCAAAAACATGAGTTTTCAACAAAAACCATGAATCTTCAATCGAAATAGTTAAATTTTTAAACTTAAAGAATTAAATGGTAAGTCGAAAAAATTAATGTTCAACGAAATAGATGAATTTTTAACTAAGACTATGAAATATTTAACTAAGATGATGAATTTTTAAATGAAATAATTGAACTTTAGACCAAAAAGAAGAATTTTCAACCAAGAAGATTAATTTTTACGAAAAAAGAAGAATTTTCAACTGAAAAAGATCATTTTTCAACCAAAAATTGAGTAATTGAATTTTGAGTAAAAAAATGAATGTTTAATCAAAGAAATAAGTTTTTATTTAATCTTCTGAAATATTTAACTGGTATAATAGTTCACATTTTCAGTTAAAAAACAAAATTCAACCAAAAAGGAAACAAATTTTCAACAAAATAGCTAAATTTTCGGAAAAAATTTCTTTTCGTCCAAATTAAAAATAATTTTTTCATTCAAATAGCTCGTTTTTCAACCCAAGAAATAAATTTTTAATTAAAATTATGAATCTTAAAAAAAATTTTGAAACAAAAGTGTTCAACTTTTAACCAAGTAATTTTATTTCCAACCTAAAAGACGAATTTTCAACTAAAATAATAAATATTTAACTGGAATACTTGAATTTTCAACCGACAAGAAGAATTTTCAGACAAGAAGATCAACTTAAAAAAAAAAGACAATTTTCAATATTTGAGTGGCATGAGTTAAATTTTCAGTCGGAAAAATTACATTTAACACAAAAAAACTAACTATGAAAAGTAATTACATTATCAAACATAGTGATTAAATTTAAACTAAAATTATGAATTATTGATTAGAATAGTTCAATTTCAAATCAGAAAGATCCATTTTCAACTAGGATAATGAATATTTAAATAAAAT
>JAUELO010000232.1:3298562-3316534 GCA_032357855.1 Amphibolips quercusostensackenii | reverse complement strand
TTAAATTTTTAACAAAAACGTTAATTTTCAACCATAAAACCTGAATTTTTAGTGTGTCTACTCAAACCCTGGAAAGAAATTCCCTGACAATTCCAGGTTTTTCCCAGGTATTTCAAATTTTTTCCAGGGATTTTAAAACGATAAATTATATTACAAGATATTCTTAAATATATTAGAACCATCGATTAATGAAATAATTATTTAATTAATCGATACTTTATCATAATAATTATAAAATAATTATAAATAATAACTAAATAATATTAAAAACACAACTAATCATTTACTAATCTGCCCCTAAAGTTAATGAATTTGAATAATAATTGAAACAAATTTTTATTATACCTTATTATATTTAAAATTCAGTGCATATTTAGGTAAAATTATTGTGGATACTATATTAAATTTAATTTGAACCGCTTAAAATTTCTAATTTTGAAAATAAAAATATTGCATTTTCTTCAGGATAGATGATTTTTTTAAACAAACTAGTTGAACTGTAGACCAAAAAGAATAATCTTCTACCAAAAAGACGATTTTTCAACAAAATAAATTAATTCTTAACAAAATAGTTGAATTTTCAAATAAAAAAGATCAATTTTCAACCTTTTACAGGAAAAGTGGAATTTTAAACCAAAAAGAGGTTTTTTTTTTACAAAAAGTTTAATTTCCAACCAAGTAATTTAATTTTCAAACAAAAAGATTAATTTTCATATAAATTATGAATATTTAACTAAAATACTTAAATTTTCAACCAAAAGGATGAATTTTTGAAAAAAAATCAATTTTCTACTAGAAAGACGATTTTTTAACAAAATATATGAATTTTGAACGAAATGATTGAAATAGTTGAATTTTCAATGAAAAGAACCAATTTTCAATTAAATAGTGAATTTTTGAACTGAAAAAGATCATCTTTGTACTAAAAATTAATTAATTGAATTTGCATTTTGAAAAATTTATTTTCCAACAACAAAATTACCTAAAGTGATAAATTTTCAACAAAATACATCAATTTACAACTGAAAAAGACAATTTTTCAAACCAAATAGTTGAATTTTGAACTAAAAAATATTAATTTTCAACCGAAAATGGAATAGTTACATTTTCAGTCAAAAAATTAATTTTGAACCAAACTGATGAATTTTAAACTAAAAAATATCCGTTTTCAACCAAAAATGGAATAGTTTAATCTTCAGTTAAAAAATTAATTTTGAACCAAGCTGACGAATTTTCAACTAAAATGATGAATCTTCAACTGGAATAGTTATATTTTATATCAAAAAACGAATTTTCTACTAAAATTATAAATCTTCAACTGGAATAATTAAATTTTAAATAAAAAAGATAAATTTTCAACTACATGCATGAATTTACACTGAAAAAAGATAAATTGTCAACCATAAAATAAATAGTTAAATTTTCAGATAAAAAATTAATGTGCAACCAAAGATATAAATTTTCAACTAAAATGATGGAATATTCAATTAGAATATGTAATTACACTTTCAGCTAAAAAAAAGAAACTAATTTTCAACCGAAAAAATAACTAATTTTCCACCAAAAAAAAACTATTTAAAAAAAAAATCGTTACACTTTCAGACAAAGTGATGATTTTTCGACTAAAAGGATAAATCTTCAACTGCGATATTTTAATTTTAAATAAAAAAGATGAATTCTCAACTAAAATTGTGAATCAAACTATAATTGCATTTTCGACCAAAAAGATTAATTTTCAACTAATATGATGGAATACCTAACTAGAATAGTTACATTTTTAATTGAAAAAAATTAATTTTCAACAAAAAAAATCAACACAATAATTAAAGTTTTATCCGGAAGTTAAATTTCAAGTAAAAGAAAATTAATTTTTAGCAAACAAAAAAACAAATTTGTAACAAAATAGCACATTTTTAACCAGAGATGAATTTTTAATTAAAATTATGAATCTTCAACAACAAAAAAAATCAATTTTTAACAAAAAAGTTGAACTTTGAACCAAGTAATTAAATTTTTATTACAAAAAAGATTAATTCTGAAGAAAAAATGTAGTTATTGATATTTTAACCAAAGAAGACTTTAATTTTTAATCAAAAATAGTTGAATTCATCCAAAAATGACGAATTTTCAACATGAGTTGAATTTTCAACTAAGAAAGATTTTTTAGCTAAGAAAGATTTCTCAAATAAGAGAGACAAAAAATGGCTAACTGTTGAATACTCAAGAAGTATTAATTATATAGTAATTCAAAAATTATTTTTGTTTAATGTTATATTGTAATTTTAAAAAAATCAATCACGCTCTCAAAAAAATTCCCTGACTTAAAAAAAAATTCCCTGACTATTCCAGGTGTTCAAAAAAAAAAGTTGAATTTTTGACCAAAGAAGATGACCTTTGAACCAAATAATTCAATTTGCAACTAAATGGTCGAATGTTCAATTAAAACTCAACGTTTCGTTTTGATCTTAACCAAGAAAGACGAATTTTTAAGCACATAGTTGAATTTTCAAAAAAAGTAATTTTTAATCGAACAGTTGTATTTACCACCAAATAGTTTGACTTGAAATAAAAAAAGACGAATTTCCAACAAAAT
Organism: Amphibolips quercusostensackenii; assembly: GCA_032357855.1. Taxonomy (NCBI): domain Eukaryota; kingdom Metazoa; phylum Arthropoda; class Insecta; order Hymenoptera; family Cynipidae; genus Amphibolips; species Amphibolips quercusostensackenii. Next base: position 3,313,941 of record JAUELO010000232.1, on the reverse strand, counting down.
AGATAAATTTTTAACCGAAAAGTCGAATTTTTATGCCAAAAAGACGAATTTTTTAGAAGACAGTTACATTTTTCACAAAAAAGTGTATTTTAAACCAAGAAAGATGAATTTTAAACTAAAAAAGGTGACTTTTCTACCATAAAAGAGGAATTTTCAATCCAAAAGGATTAATTTTTTTATCCAAAAAGGCAAATTTTTAAAAACGTAGTTAAATTTTCGGCCAAAAAATATTACTTTTTAACGAAATAGTTGAGTTTTCAACAAAATAATTATATTTTCATCAAAAAAGAATCAACTTGCAACCAAAAATAGTTAAATTTTCTATTGAGTTCTATTAATTCAATAATAGACTGAAAAATTATCCAATTTTTATTGTTCTCAGTTAAAATGGTACAATTTTTTTTGTATTTGAATGACAACTTTATAAGGTTCATTTTGAATGAAATTGAAACTACTAAGTTTAGCAAACTTTTGAATAAAAAAAAAAAAAAAACCGAAAAAAAGTCAATCAGTCGCATTTTGTCAAAAAAGTTCAAAAAGTCGCTCGATCCAAGCTCTAATTATTGAATCAGAAAAGGGATTAAATAAAAAAAATTAAAACTCACGATTTTCGTAGAAAGCAGCGATCGTTCGAATTCCATAGTTGCTGAGAGTGCAGAGAATTTCGATGATCGCTTCTTCGTCGGTTCCAAGTCCAGCAACGGCATCGTGCAATTCTTTGGCGTAAAAGTGAGGCAGTGGAGTCATTAAGGCGACAATAACATCCTCCAGTTTACCAGTCAACTCGCTTTTCAAATCGCTCACGAGGTCTTTTCCATAGAGAGTTTTGTAAGCTTCGGCGATTTCAAGTCGTTGAACGATTCCTCGTTTGGTCAGGACGTCGATTATGGCTTTTTCATCGGTGCCAAAACCCTTCATAGCCTTTCTCAAAACACCAGCATCCGCATTTGCATCGAAAGGCTCGGCTGGGTAAACCGTTGGAGTGCACTGAAATTTAATTTTAAGAAATCCATGATTTAGTTTGGAATTTCTTCGCTAATTGGATTAAATAATATAAATTTTCAAAATAGAAAATCAATTTTCTACCGGAAAAGACGAACTTTCAACAAAATATGTAAATTTTTAACCAAATAGTTGTATTTTTAACCAAGAAGATTAATTTTTTTTCAAAAAGATGATTTAAAAAAATTATAAAATAAAATAAAATTAATATTCTACAAACAGTTTAATTTTGTACCAAATCGTTAAATTTTCAAGCGAAAAAGACGAATTTTCTATAAAACAGTTGAATTTTCAACCCGAGAATATGGATTTTTTATAAAAAGATATTTTTTAATCAGGTGAATTTTGATCAAGAGAATTAAATTTTTGGTTTAAAAAATTTAATTTGCAACAAAAGAAAAACGAGTTTTCAACTAAAATTATGAATCTTGACTTTGAAAGAAGTAGTTCAATTTTCAATCAAGGAGCTGAATATTTAACACAAACTGTAATAGTTGATATAAAAAATCATTAAAAGTTGAAAATAGAAGTATTTAACTATAAAAAATTAATTTTTAACAAAATACTTGGATCCTCAACTAAAAGAGATTAATTTTCAACCAAGTAGTTGCATGTTTAAGAAAAAAAATTGATTTTCTTCCTAAAATGGCGAATTTTCAACAAAATACATAAATTTTCAACCAAATAGTTAAATTTTCTACCAAATTATTAAATTTTGTACTAAACAGTTGAATTTTCTACAAAATAGATCAATTTTCAGTTTAAAAAATTATATTTTTAGCCAAAAAAAAAACGAATTTTTAACCAAAAGAACCAATTTTCAAAGAAGTAGTTCAACTATCAACCAAGGAGTTGAATTTTCAACCTAAAAAGATGGACTTCCAACGAAAAATATAAAGTCAATATTTCAAATAAAATTTTTTAAAATTTTAAATTAAAAAAATAATTGGATTCAGCCAATAAAAAGGAATTTTCGACAATAAACTTGAATCATTAACTAAAACAATTGAATTTTCAATCCGTGAATATAAATTTTCAACAAAAAAGTTAAGTTGAACAAAACAGATCAATTTTCCGTTGAAAAAATTACATTACAAAACGAATTTTCAACAAAATATGTAAATTTTTAACAAAATACTTGTATTTTTAACTAAGGAGATGAATTTTTTTCCGAAAACATGATTAAAAAAAGTTATAAAATAAAATAAATATTCTACAGTTTAATTTTGTACCAAATTGTTGAATTTTCAAGCGAAAAAGACGAATTTTCTATAAAACAGTTGAATTTTCAGCCCGAGAATATGAATTTTTAATAGAAAGATAATTTTCAATCAATCAGGTAAATTTTGAATCTTGACTTTGAAAGAAGTAGTTCAATTTTCAATCAAGGAGCTGAATATTTAACAAAAACTGTAATAGTTGATATAAAAAAAAATCATTAAAAATAAAAAATAGTTGTATTTAACAATAAAAATTAATTGTAAACAAAATACTTGGATCCTTAACTAAAAGAGGTTGATGTTCAACCAAACAGTTGCGTGTTTAATAAAAAAAATTGATTTTCATTCTTAAATGGCGAATTTTCAATCAAATAGTTGAATTTTCCACCAAATTATTAAATTTTCTTCTAAATTTGGAATTTTCTACAAAATAGATGAATTTTCGATTTAAAAAAATTTATTTTTAGCCAAAAAAACAACGAATTTTCAACTAAAATAAAAAATTTTTTAACAAGAAAAAATAACTTTTAAGGTAGTAGTTCAACTATCAACCAAGGAGTTGATTTTTCAACCAAAAATGATGAATTTCAAACAAAAAATGTAAAAGCTAATATTTTAACTAAAAATATATTTTAATTCAAAATTCAAAAAGCAGTTGAATTTAACCAATAAAAATGAATTTTCAACAATAAACTTTAATCCTTACCTAAAACAATTGAATTTTCAACCCGAGAATATGAATTTTCAGCAAAAAAATTAATTTTCAGCCAGTCAGTTAAGTTTTCAACAAAATAGCTCCATTTTCCGTTGAAAGAAGTATATAAAAAAACGTATTTTCAACTAAAAAAACTTTTAAGGAAATAGTTCAACTTTCATCCAAGGAGTTGAATATTTAACGAAAAATGTGATAGTTGATATTTCAACAAAAAAATAATTGAAAATAAAAAACAATTGGATTTAACCAACAAGAAAAATTTTCAACCGAATATTTAAAACCTTATAAGACAGATTAATTTTTAACTAAACGGTTGCATTTTTTATCACAAATCGATTTCTACCAAAAAAGGCGAATTTTTAGACAAAATACATAAATTTCTAACCAAATAGTTAAATTTTGTACCAAACTGTTGAATTTTCGAGCCGACAATACAATTTTTCTACAAAACAGAGCAACTTTCAACCCTAGGATATGAATTTTCAACAAAAAATGCATTTTTAACCAATCAGTTAAATGTTCAATAAAATAGTTAAATTTTCAGTACAAAAAATGAATTTTTAACAAACAAACAAAAAAATTTTAAAGCATGAGAAATTAAAGAAAAATTGTATGGGTTCGAAAATTATTGCGAATTTTTTATGTGTACAGTCTTTGATAAAAATAATATTTAATTATATTTTAGAAAAAATAATTTTTGACCAAGTTAGCATTGTCTGAAGTACTGAATTCATTTTCTGAAATACATACATTTTCTGAAATACTTTTTAACACTGGAGTAGTTAAATTTTCAATCAAAAATATAAATTTCCAATCAAAAAGATTAATTTCTACCAAAAAAAGATAAATTTTCAAAAAATACATAAAAAATAGTAACATTTTCAAATAAAGTGACGAATTTTCAACTAAAGTGATGAATCTTTAACTGGAATACTTGAATTTTAAACCGATAAGATAAATTTTCAACTAAAAAATGATGAATCTTTAACTACAAAAATTAAATTTTCAATCAAACAGATTAATTTTCAACCAAGGTGTTAGTTTTTATTAAAAACGACGAATTTTCAACTAAAAAAGATCATTTTTACAACCAAAACCTAAATAGTGAAATTTTTAGTTTGAAAATTGATGATTAACCAAAGGGATGGATTTTTAACTAAAATGATAGAATATTGAATTGTAATAGTTACAATTTCATTTGAAAAATAATAATTGTATACAAATTAAAAAAAAAATAGCTGCATTTTCAAAAAAAAGATGATTCTTAAACTGGAATAGTTGAATTTTAAACCAAAAATATTAATTTTCATCTAAAATTATGAATGTTTGACTAAAGCAGTTAAATTTTTAATCAAAACATGAATTTTCGAAAAAAAATTTTTTTTCAAATCTGATGTGTCCAATCGACATAAACCGTGATAAAAAATTAGATATCACTGTTGGCCGAAATACAGGGATTGAAAGTGTTTAATGCCTGACAAATTAAAAAAAATGTGTATGGGTTTAAAAATTATTGAGAATTTTTTATGTGTACAGTTTTCGATAATAAATAATAATATTAAATTATATTTCAGAAAAAATAATTTTTGACCAAGTTAACATTTTTGAAATACTGAATTTAATTTCTGAAATACATACATTTTCTGAAATACTTTTTGAAACTAGAGTAGTTACATTTTAAACTAAAAATATGAATTTTCAATGAAGAACATTAATAATTTCTACCGAAAAAGAGGAAAAAAAAACACAAAACAAAACAGTTACATTTTCAAACAAAGTAATGAATTTTTAAGTAAAATGATGAATCTGTAACTGGAATACTTAAATTTTAAACAAAAAAACTGAATTTTCAAATAAAATGATGAATCTTTAACTAAAAAAATTGAATTTTCAACCAAAAAGATTAATTTTCATCCAAGGAAATTAATTTTTACTGAAAAACACGAATTTTCAACCAAGAAAAAATATAACTTTTCAACCAAAAATTGAATAGTGAGATTTTTAGTTAAAAAAAATTATTAATCAACCAAAGAGATGAATTTTCAACTAAAATCATAGAATATTCAATTAGAATAGTTATACTTCCAGATAACAAAAAAAAAATTTTAAGCAAATTAAAAAAATAGTTGCATTTTCAAAAAATTGATGAATCTTCAACTGGAATAGTTCAATTTTAAACCAAAAAAAATCAATTTTCAACGAAAATTATGAATCTTCGACTGAAGTAGTTAAATTTTTAATCAAGAGATGAATTTTCAACCAAGAACTATTAATTTTGACATATAGGGTTTGACGTATAGGGTTTGAAAGTTAAGTTTAACAAATTTAAAAAATTTTGTATGGATTTAAAATTATTGAGAATTTTTGATGTGTACAGTTTTCGGTTAACAAATAATAATATTAAATTATATTTTAGAAAAAATAATTTTTGATCAAGTCAGCATTTTTTAAATAACTCACAATTAAAAATTTTTAATATTTAAAAAATTGTATCCAGTATTAAATTTAAACATTTAATTCTGTATTAATATGCATTAATATTAATATGATATCAATGTTAATATTAACAGGAAAATTAACTTTATTTTCTAAGCAACATTTCCAGTTTTTTAAGCTAATATTATTAAAGTATTAAAAAATAAACAAAATTCCTCTCTATTTATCGCAGGCTTCCATTTTCTCCTCTTTTCATTTTTTTTTGTTTATGGCTTAATTACGAACTGAATTAATAGAACCCAATAAAAAAATCCAACTGTTTTACGTTGAAAGTTTTTTTTTTGTTGAAAAGTTTATTATTACATTTTTTAATGAGCATTAATATTTTTTTGTTAAAAATTTAATTATTTGGTTAAGGATTCATATTTTTATTAAAGATTCATAATTTTATTTGGAAATTCATCTTTTTGGTTTTAAATGTAACTTTTTTTATTAAACATTTAACTATTTTGTTGTCAATTTGACTTTTTTGGTAGAAAATGTCTTGCTTGAAAATTTATTTTTTGGGTTGGAAATTCAAATATTTGGTTATAAATTAATTTATTTTGTTGAAAATGCAATATTTTTATTTTAAATGTTAGGAATTTACAGCCTTTCAAATTTAATTTATTATATTATGAAACTTTCAAACGTTCCTCAAACTCATGCAACTTTTAATGTTCCGGTGAAACATTTAGTTGACTTATATCCCTAATTTTTTATTTTATAAAAGGTATTTCATTAAACAATAAAATAGATATTTTTTTCAAGATTTCATTCTTTAATCGAAAGATGGATTTTAACTAAAAATGAAACAGTTGAATTTTCAGTTGAAGAAATCAATTTTCAACCAAATATTGAATAGTTAAATTTTTAGTGAAAAAAATGAGCGTTAAATCAAATAGATAAATTTTCAACAACAATGACAAAATATTCAGTTAGAAAAGTTAGATTTTCAGTTGACAAAAAATTACATTTTTTTGAATTGAAAAAAATAGTTATATTTTCAAGAAAGTGATATATTTTCAATCAAAATAATGAATCTTTAACTGGAATTGTTGAATTTTAAACCAAAAATATGAATTTTTAACTAAAATGATAAATCTGCAACTGCAATAATTGATTTTTTAACCAAAGAAATCGATTTTAAACCAAGAACATGAATTTTTACTAAGAGAGACGAATTTTCAACTAAAAAAGATTATTTTTCAACCAAAAATTGAATAGTGAGATTTTTAGTGAAAAAAATTAATAATTAAGCAAAGAGACGGATTTTCAACTAAAATGATGAAAAATTCAATGAGAATAGTTACACATCCAATTAAAAACAATAATTAAGTTTTTCTTATAAAACAAATCGTAAAGTTTTCATAAAAGTGATGAATTTTCAACAAAAATTATGAATTTTTAACTGGAATTATTGAATTTTAAACCAAAAAAATAGATTTTCAACTATAATAATAAATCTTCAACTGCAATAAATCCATTTTTAACCAAAAAGATAGATTTTTAACCAAGAAAATAAATTTTTACTAAAAAAGAAGAATTTCCAACTAAAAAAGATAATTTTTCATTTAAAAATTGAATAGTGGGATTTTTAGTTAAAAAAAAAATGATTAACCAAAGAGACGAATTTTCATCTAAAATTATGGAATATTCAATTGGAATAGTAACATTTCCAGCTCAAAAACATAATTAAATTTTTTTTAATACAAAAAAATAGTTACATTTTCAAAAAAATGATAAAGTTTCAACTAAAATTATGAATCTCCAACTGGAATAGTTACGTTTTCAGTTGAGAAAAATTCATTTTTAACCACAAAAAAAAATTCTGAAAAAAAAATTCAAGAAAACAGTTAAAGTTTTAACTGGAATAATTGAATTTTCAACCAATAAAAAGAATTTTTAGACATAAAGATTAACTTTCAAAGAAAAAGATCATTTTCAATATTCGAGCAGAATAAGTTAAATTTTCAGTTTAAAAAATTACATTAACAAAACGAATTCCAAAAAAAAAAGTTACATTTTTAAACAAAGTGATTGAATTTCAATTGAAATTGTAAATTATTGACTAGAATAGTTGAATTTCAAACCAGAAAGATCAACTTCTAACTAATATCATGAATATTTAAATGAAATAATATAATTTTTGACTAAAAATATGAATTTTCAACCAAGAAGATTGATTTCTACCAAAGAAGACGAATTTTCAACTAAAAAATAATTCCGAATAATTAAAAAGTTGAAATAATTTTTAACAAGAGTTGAAATTTTAAACAAATAATTTTATTTCCAACCTAACAGATGAATTTTCAACTAATATGATGAATATTCAACTGGAATACTTAAATTTTCAACAGACAAGAAAAATTAAAAAAAAAAGATTAACTTTCAAAGAAAAAGATAATTTTCCCTAAAAAATCGACTTTTTAATAAAATACGTGTATTTTCAACAATATAGTTGAATTTTTTTATTAAAAAAAGACCAATTTTCATTCAAATTGTTAAATTTTTGACTAAGAAAGATCAATTTCAACGAAAAATGGAACAGTTGAATTTTCAGTTGAAGTAATTAATTTTCAACTAAACTGATAAATTTTCAACTAAGAAAGATAATTTTTCATTTAAAAATTGAATAGTGCGATTTTTAGTTTAAAAAAATAATGATCAACCAAAGAGACGAATTTTCATCTAAAATTATGGAATGTTCAATTGGAATAGTTAAATTTCCAGTTAAAAAACATAAATAAATTTTTTTATTAAAAAAAATAGTTACATTTTCAAAAAAGTGATGAAGTTTCAACTTAAATTATGAATCTTTAACTGGAATAGTTACATTTTCAGTTTTAAACAAATTCATTTTTAACCAAAAAAAGAAACAAATTTTCAAAAAAAAAGAAAATTTCAAGAAAATAGTTAAAATTTCAACTGGAATAATTGAATTTTTAACCGTTAAAAAGTACTTTTAGACAAAAAGATTAACTTTCAAAGAAAAAGATCATTTTCAATATTCAAGTAGAATGAGTTAAATTTTAAGTTTTAAAAATTACATTAACAAAACGAATTTAAAAAAAATAGTTACATTTTCAAACAAAGTGATTTAATTTCAATTAAAATTGTAAATCGTTGACTAGAATAGTTGAATTTCAAACCAGAAAGATCAACTTTTAACTGAGATCATGAATATTAAAATGAAATAATTTAATTTTTGACTGAAAATAGGAATTTTCAACCAAGAAGATTGATTTCTACCAAAGAAGACGAACTTTCAACTAAAAAATAATTTTGAATAATTAAAAAGTTGAAATAATTTTTAACAAAAGAGTTAAAATTTTAACCAAATAATTTTATTTCCGACCTAATAGATGAATTTTCAACTAATATTATTAATATTTAACTGTAATACTTGAATTTTCAACAGACAAGAAGAATTTTAAGGCAAAAATTAACTTTCAAAGAAGAAGATAATTTTCCATAAAAAATCGACTTTTTAACAAAATACGTGTATTTTCAACAATATAGTTGAATTTTTTATTAAAAAAGACCAATTTTCATTTAAATTGTTAAATTTTTAACTAAGAAAGATCAATTTCAACTGAAAATGGAACAGTTGAATTTTCAGTTGAAGGAATTAATGTTTAACTGAACTGATGAATTTTCAACTAAAATTATTAATTTTTAACTGGGATAGTCGAAATTTGTATGGAAAAAAGGAATTTTGAACCATGAAGATTAATTTTCGATAAAAAGATGAATTTTCCACAAAGTACATAAATTTGAAAACATATAATTGAATTTTTATGTAAAAAATGATAATTTTTAGTGAAATATTAGAAATTTCATTTAAAAAAAGATAAATTTTTTTATTGAAGATCAAACAGAAATCTATTTTCTTATCAAAAAATATGTTATGCTAAACAAGCATGAAAAAGATTTACAATCAAAAAACAGACTTCTAAACTACCTTACTTTTCAGCTCATTAGAGATAAAAATAACAATCAAAAAAAGAAGAAAATAAACCTTCAACCAAGAATAGAATAGTTCAATTTCCTCTTAAAAATATAATTCTTCACAAAAAACGTATTTTCTGCAAAATAGTTCAATTTTCTATCGGAATAGTTAAATTTTTAGATAAAAAAATTAATTTTTAACAAAGTATTAGTTACATTTTCAACCAGAGATGATTTTTAAATCAAAATTATGAATGATCAATAGAAAAATAAATTTTTAATAAATGAGTTTAACTTTTAATCAAGTACTTGAAGTTATAAATAAGTAAATAAATCTGTAACCTAATAAACACACTCTATACCCTTCGACTGTAGATAAAGTACGAATCATTTTTCTCAATTAACTAAAATTATTTAAATAATGAAAACTTGAATTTTACTGCGATCAGAAGTAAATTCTCGAGTTTTCCCTGAAAATTCGCTCCTTTAAAATTTTTATTTGTAAAATTTTCACTCAATTCAGAACCTTCATGAAAGCATAAATAGGTATTGGAAAAATGATCAATAATAAAACGATGACTAAAAACGTATTTCACTAAGTCAGCCTTACATTAATTTATTCTATTCTATTTTCAAACTCCAGACTTACTTGTTATTTTCATTGGAATCGACAATGCAGACTTTAAACTTTAAAACATAAGTACAATAAACTTAATCCCACGTAAAAATTCAATACCTATAATTATTTTTAATCAGAAACCAGTTTTCATCTCGGAAATATTACGTAAGCAAGCACATGCTCTTAATGTGAAGGAATTATTCAGTTTAGCCTTGAAAGTCCAGTTTCTGGCACAGGTTCAGCCTCGGGTTCAAAACATCAAGTTCAATATAAAATTAGAAATATATTATCTAGAAAAAGGAATTTTTGTAACTAAAATATATAGTTTACTCAGCTTTTTCTTGATTTTAAATTATAATTAAAAACAGGCACCTCACTTCATTAATCAACTTAAGTATTGTAAATATTATTTGGCCCTGAGATTCCAGTTTCCGGGAGATGAAGATAATTTTAGAGTCAAGTTAACAACAAAACTGTGTAACACTATAGTTTCTTAGTATACAGTATATTTTTTTTTTTAAACTGCAAAAAAATATTCTAAAATATGTGAGAAAATTAGGTTTTTTTTTAATTATTGGTACACGTCTTAAATTTATTTTTAGGTAAGTAGAAATATCAATCGCTTTTATATGTATTTGGATTCCTTCAAAACTTGATTTGAAGACTGTAATCTTCGAAAGATTGTAACAAGTAAGAAAAAATGTTGGTGAAACTGAAATGTGTATTCCTTTATTTTCACCATAGATTATTCCCAAAACCTATAATGCCTTATTTAAATTTGTAATTAATATGTTTAATTAAAAACATAAATAATAATTTCTTGGATTTATCCTTAAAGTCCATAAATATTAAATATGAATAATTATTAAAACAAATTTTTATTTTATCTTTCTATACTGAAAATTCAGTGCATGTTTAAAAAGGACGATTTAAAAAAAAATACAAAAATTCTGAACCAAATAGTTAGATTTTAAACTGAAAAAAATCAATTTTCAACCAAATAGTTGAATTTTAAACAAAAAAGATCAGATTTCGGGGAAAAATGGAATAGTTAAATTTTCAGTTAAAAAAATTAATTTTCCACCAAAAAAATTTCAACCACAGTGACAAATTTTCAACCAAAATTATGAATATTCATCTGGAATAGATGAATTTTAAACTAAAAAGATGAATTTTCAACCAAGAAGATTAATTCCTAACAAAGAGACGAATTTTCAAAAAAAAAAAAAAAAAAAATGAATTTTTAAATACAAAAAATTTGTCAACGAAAAAGTGAATGTGAAATTTTCAGTTGAAGAAATTAATGTTCAACCAAAGAGACGAATTTTCAACTAAAATGATGAAATATTTAATTGTAATAGGTACACTTCCAGATTAAAAAAAAAAAATAATTAAAAAAAATAGTTACATTTTCAATAAAATGATGAACTTTTAACTAAATTGATGAATTTACAACTGAAACAGTTCAATTTTAAGCCAAAGAGATAAATTTTCAACCAAGAAGCTTAATTTCTACCAAAAAGATGAATTTTCAAGCAAATAAATAAATTTTTAAGCAAATAAATGAATTTTTAACTAAAAAAATAAATAGTCAAACAAAAATTGAATAGTTCAATTTTCAGTGTAAAAAATTAATGTTGAACCAAAGAGAAGAATTTTTAACTACAACGGTGGAATATTCAGTTGTAAGTTATATTTTTAGTTTAAAACAAATACCTTTTTAACAAAAAAAAAAAAAAAAAAAATTTCAAAAAAAATAGTTACATTTTCAAAAAAATAGTTACATTTTCAAACAAAGTGATGCATTTTTAACTAAAATGATGAAAATGAAAAAAATAGTTACATTTTTAAACAAAGAGACTAATTTTCAACTAAAATTATGAATCGCTAACTGGAAAAGTTGAATTTTAAACGAAAAATATGAATTTTCTACTAAAATGATGAATCTTTAACTAGAATAATTGAATTTTCAACCAAGAAAATTAATTTTCACTGAAAAAGACGAATTTTCAACTACAAAAGATAATTTTTCCTTTAAAAATTGATTAGTGAGAGTTTTAACTAAAATAATGAAATATTCAACTGGAATAGTTACATTTTCAGTTGGAAAAAAATAAACTTTAAAAAAAAAAAGAAACAAATTTTCAGCAACAAAAAAACAACTAATTTTCAACAAAATAGTTAGTTTTAACTGGAATAGTTAAATTTTCAGTGAAAAGAAATAGATTTTTTAACAAAATAGCTCATTTTTTAACCAAAGAGATAAATTTTCAATTAAAGTGAATTTTAAAAAAAAATGTAACAAAAGATTGGAACTTTTAACCAAGTAATTAAATTTTCGTCCCAAGAAAGATAAATTATGAATAAAAATTAGATATTTTAACAAAAAAGTTTAATTTTTAATCAAAAACAGTGAAGTTCAATCAAAAAGACGACTTCTCAACATGAGTTGAATTTTCATTTTAGAAACAGTTTTCAGTAAAGAGAGAAAAAATTGCAAACGAACTGTTGAACTTTCAAGCAAAAAGATGAATTTTCAATCCTAAAAATTAATTTTCTGCCAAAAAAAACAACTAATTTTCAAGAAAATACATTATTTTTTCAACCAGATAATTATTCGAATTATTAGCTAAAATCGTTCAATTTTTAACTAATTTTCAACTACTTTTACAAATAAGGAATCATTGTTATTCAATTTTATATAACAATTAAAAAAAAAAGTTAAGTACGCTCTCGAAAAAATTCTCCGATAATTCCCGGTTGGATAGACACCCTGTGGTAAAAACGTAATAAAAAAAATCATTTAATGTACGTCTGCTCCGAAATTAGGAACCAGCACCCGCGCCTGTAATTTATATAAATTTGCATCAATTTGAACGTTATAAATATAAAAAAGTCGTAAAAAGAAAAAGATGATCTCCGACAAATTATTCTGGTTAATTTTTATGGACGTACAAATAATAAATCTCAAGGCACTCACGACCTCTGCTCCAAAATGACATCATCACCCGATAAAATACATCAAACAATAAAAATTTAACTGCGAGATGCATATTGTGCATTCAAATATGATAACTCGTAAATAAAATTTTCAACCATAAACACAATTTGCGACCTTTAAGTCTAGGTTCTTTTTTTCGAAAGTAGGACATTGCCATTCATGGTCTCGTGAGAAAAGAAACATTTGATTTTCGGTATTTGCTCTTACCTTGAACGGATAGTATTGTTGTTGTGACATTTTGACTTTCTCGATTTGCGTTTGGTACAACTGCACAAATAAGAAAAAATGCTTGGAGTGAGTTTCACGGAAAAATATCTTCAACGAGAGCGATAATTAGAAAAAGGTAAGTTTTTTTATAGAGTAAAAGAATCGATCAGAACTTTCCGCACCGACTGCCGGTCACGCAATGATGCTAAAATGCTAAATGACGGGACGCGAGTCACGCCCACTACGTCATTTTTAAATCCTTGTAGGAAGAAGTTTCGAAAGGAAAGACTCATATTTTATTCGTCAGATACATATAGATTCTGACGATTCATTGACTTTTATTTTAAGGTACAAAATATGCATGTTGGGAGTAAAGGAAAACCTGAAATTGGAGCTTATTTACCTTTTGAAATGAAAATAGAACATTTGACAGTTAGCGGCTCAGGTAAGTAACTATGAGGGGCTCCGAGGAAAACGTTTAAAATTTTTAAACAGATAATTTTGGAGTTGAGACTTTTCTTAATTTCAGTTTCATATATGGGGCATTACTTTTCAACCCTGTTATAAAAGATTGATAGGATTTGATAACAAATATTTAATACTTTTCAATCCGTTTTCTCCGTCACAACAATAGGATATCCCCGGCCGGATATTCCATTTATATCCCATTCTGGCGAAAGTTTTGAAAAGGAATTCATTCCGAGCCAATCAGAATCATGCCGATATCTCTATCCGAGCCAATGCGAATTAATCTGAACCAATCCGAAAAAACTTTTGAATCTCGTTTGTTGAAAAGCGCTTGAAAATTAAGCCAATTTAATCCGATTTAAACCGAGACTTTTATCTGAATGAATTTGAACAAATCCTAAGTAAATTTTCAATCCGAATGAATCAGTGTTCGTATTAATTCGGATTTAGTCGAATTGAAAATTCGGTTAAGATCAATCCGGGTCCCGATTGGAATATCCCAGGGAATAACTCTTTAGGATATCCTAGTAAAAGGCGGAAATTTGAATATCACTTTGAGATATCCCAGGAAATAACTCTCTAGGATATCCCAGAGAATAACCCTTCGGGATATCCCGCTAGCCTGAAATTTGGATATCCCAGAGAATAGCCCTTCGGGATATCCTACAGAGCGGTAATCTGGTTATCCCAGTTAATAAAACCATCGGGATACCTTAGTACAAGGTGGATATTCTTAAATGCCAAGGAACAATTATTCAGGATATGCTACGCGGCGCAAATTTAAATATCCCAGGGAATAACCCTCTGGGATATAATACAAGGCGGTAATTTGGATATCCCAGGTAATAATCCCACCGGGATATCTTAGTACAAGGCGGATATTCTTATATTCAAAGGAATAACCTTTCGGGATATCCTGCAAGGCACAAATTTAAATATTTTAGGGCATAACCCATCGGAATATTTTACAAGGCGGAAATTTGTATATCCCACGAAATAACCCTTTGGGATATCCTAGTATAAGTTGGAAATTTGAATATCCCAGGAAATAAAACGTTGAGATATCCTACGATGCGGAAATTCTTATAGCACAGGGAATAACCCTTCGGGATATCCCACAAGGTGAAAATTGGATATACCAGGGAGTAACCTTTCGAGATAATCTACAAGGCGGAAATTTGGATATCTCAGGAAGTAAGACTGAAGGATATCCTACAAGGCGGAAATTTGGATATGCCAGGTAGGAACCCTTTACGATATCCTAGTACAAGGCGAAAATCTGGATATCCCAGGGAGTAACCTTTCGAGATATTCTACAAGGCGGAAATTTATATATCTCAGGAAATGACCCTTCGGGATGTCCCACAAGGCGGAAATTTTGATATCCCAGAGGATGAGCCTTTGGGATATCCTAGTATAAGGCGGAAATTTGAATATCCCAGAAAATAAAGCTTTAGGATATACTCCAAGGCGGAAATTTAAATATACCAGGGAATATCCCTTCGGGATGTCCCGCAAGGCAAAATTTGGATATTCCAGGGAGTAATCTTTCGAGATATTCTACAAGTCGGAAATTTGGATATCTCAGGAAATAACACTGCAGGATATCCTACAATTTAGAAATTTGGCTATCACAGGAAATAACACTGCAAGATATCCTACAAGGCGGTGGTTTGGATATTCCAGGTAATAACCCGTCGAGATATCCTACAAAATGAAAA
>JAUELO010000232.1:3284780-3298462 GCA_032357855.1 Amphibolips quercusostensackenii | reverse complement strand
ATAATTCGGGAATTTTCTAGTTCGGATATTTTATAATTCGGCAATTTTCTGTCAGGAATTTTCAAATTCAGTATTATTATAAACTGTCGGGAATGTTATTAGTCGAAAACTTTCCAATTCGGTAATATTAGGAATCGTTCGGGAATTTTATTTTCTGGGAATTTTATTGTTTGTGAATTTTACAGTGTCGGGATATTCATTTTTCCAAATTTTTGGGTCGTCTCCAATTTATTTTAGACCATTCATAATCCATAAAAATTTTTAAAATCTTTTAATTGTAAAATCCTTAAAAATCTTAAAAATAATAATCTTCTGTCCTTAAATTGTTTAAATCCGCAGAAATCCTTTTAAAAAAATTTAATTTATTCCGTAAAGTATAAACCTTATTATTATTATGGTTCTATAGAAAAAACTTTGAAATTCCTAGAAATCTTTTGAAATCCCTTGAAATCCTTGGAGATTTAATAAAATCCTTTAAATCTTGTGAAATTTCTTAAAATACCTTGAAATATGTGGAATCTTTTAAAATCCATTACAATTTAATGAAGTTTTATTCATTTTCCAAAATTCTTTGAAATCTCTTGCCATTTTTTATATCTAGTGAAATTTTATATTTTTTCTTTGGAATTCCCTGAAATCTTTAGAAAACGTAAAAATACATTTTTAAGGTATAAATCATTGGAAAGCCTAATAATATAATTTAACGTTATTCATTACTGCTTTCTAAGAAAAAAGAAGACTTGTAAATCCCTAGAAATCTTCGAAATGCGTTGAAATCCTTGGAGATTTAATGAAATCCTTGTATCTTGTGAAATTCTTTGAAATACCTTAAAACTTTTTGAAATCTTTTCAATCACTAAGAATCTGCTGAAATTTAATTTAATTTATGTTCTGAGTTCAGTAGAAATCCCTGAACATTTTTTATATCTCGTGAGGTCCTTCAAAATCCTTCGAAGTACCTTGAAATCTTTGGAAAAAGGTAAAAATCTATTAAAAAATTGAAAATAATTTGAAGTCCCTTAAGTATAATTATTTAAACGTATTCATGAAATTTCTCTAAAAAATCCGTTTAAATCCCTAGAAGTATTCGAAATTCCTGGAAATTCTTGGAGATTTAATAAAATCCTTGAATCTTGTGAAATTCTCTTGAATACCTTGAAAGCCCTTAAAATCGATAGGAATCCCTTAAAATTTAATTTAATTTATTTTCCGAAGTTCACTAGAAATATGTTAGAATTTTTAGAAATCCTACAAGACTCTTTGAAATATCTTGAAATTGTGGAAATCTTTTAAAATCCTTTGAATTCCTTAAAGTTCCCGGAAATGTTTGGAAATATTTAAAATTCTTTAAACTCCCTCGAAATGTTTCCAAACTCCTTGAAATCCGTGGTAATATTTTTAAATCTCTTGAAAAGCCTAAAACTTGCCATTTAAATATGTTATTTTTTTGGTGATTTTTATCGACAAAATTATGAATTTTAGAAATTAAAAACGCACTTTATCAAAAGATCATTAAATTTTTTCTTAAAAGTGTGATAATTTTTAACCAAATGTAGTTATTTCTCTTTTTCGTTTTGATTGTGATAGAATTCTTCGTCCTCTTTGAAAATCCGCTGGAAAATTTTTATAATGTTCAAAAATCGCAAAATGGCGGCGGTTTTTCTGAAAATATTCAAAGTCGATTCACTCAAAAACCCACCGTTTTTTCCTCTTGCTTTTGTTTTTAGATTCGTCTGTGCCTCGGAGAGAAAAGAGAATTTTGATTTGTCTGAAAACCAAAAATACACGTTTTATTCCAAAATGACAAACGATATGAAAAAAGTCAAAGGAACGAAATTTTTTTCCTAAAAAAGTTATAGAAAAATGTCTGTTGACAATTTTTTCTATCTCGCGTTATTTTCGATATTTTTGCGAAAATGTATAAAATTCTTTAAGATTTATTTTTTAAAACAATTTTATCGTGTGATGAAAAAACAAAAAGGACTTAATTTATCAGTTTTAACGTTTTATGGAAGCTAGAAAACATTGAGTGTAATGCTTATTTGAGAAATACCGACTTCAGAATAATAAATTTTTAATTTGTATTTTGAAAAAATTGCAGTAAGGAATGTTGCCAAATTCACCCACATATTTAAGAATTGAGTTTCAGTTGAAGGACAGTGACATATTTAGTTAAAATAATTAATTTTCAACCAAAAAATTAAATTTTTAACAAGAACTTTCACAAAATTAATGGTGTTTTCGACAAAAAAAGACGAATTTGTATTTACAAAATAAGTGAATTTTCAACCAAAAAAGATTAATTTTCTAGCAAAAATGGAATAGCTACACTTTTAGTAAAAAAATTTGTTTGCACAAAAAAAACGAACTGTCAACAAAGTCTATTAAATTTTTAACCAAAGAAATAAACTATAAAATAAAATGATGAATCTTCAGTAAAAAAACCTTTAAACAAATATATGAATTTTTAACTAAAAAAGATAAATTTTTAAAGAAAAATAGAATAGTTTAATTTCAATCTAGAGAAGTAAGTTTGTAACCAAATAAAATAAACTTTCGACGAAATAGTTAAATTTTCTACCAAACAGATGAATTTGCTACCAAAAAGATTAAATGTCTATAAAAAAAAATTCCACGAAAAATTGAATTTTTAAATTTTTAGTTAAAAAAATTAATTTTTCATATGACAAAACTAATTTTCTACCAAAGAAATGAAATTTCAATCAAAAAGATTGATTTTCTACCAAAGAAGAATAATTTTTAACAAAATACATGAATTTGCAAATAAATATGTAAATTTTTAATGAAATTTTCAACCATAAGGTTAATTTTGTATCAAAGAAAGACAGATTTTTAACAATAAAAGATACATTTTCAACAAAAACTAGAATAGTTTAATTTTCAATCAAAGAAATAAGTTTTTAAGCAAATAAAGTAAATTTCAAACCAAGTGAATAAATTTTCTACTAAAAACATTAAATGTCTATATAAAAAGAAGTTTAACAAAAAACTTAGTTCAATTTTTAGTCAAACAAATTAATTTTCAGTAAAAAGTACTAATTTTCTACCAAAAATACTAATTTTCAACCAAAAAAATGAATGTTCTACCAAAATAATTGAATTTCTAAACTAAAAAAGATCAATTCTTAAGCTAAAATGAAATAGGTACATTTTAGTTAAAAAATTAATTTTCAACAAAAAAAAGTTGAATTTTTAAAGAAAGAAATGAACTTTGAACTAAAATGGTGTATTTTCAATAAAAAAATACATTTTTCCAAATAGTTGAATTTTCAACACAGAAGATAAATTTCCTACCAAAAAAAAAGACAAATTTTCCAATAAATGGACAAATCTCAATTAAAAAAGACAAATTTTGAACAAAAAATATAATAGTTTAAATTTAAGTTAGATAAATAAGTTTTTAATCAAATAAAATAAATTTTCAACAAAATAGTTTAATTTTCAACAGAATAGTTGAATTTTTAACCGAAATGATTAATTTTCAAACAAAAAGATTAAATGTCTATAAAAAAGAAATTTCGAAAAAAACTGGGATATAAAAATTTGTAGTTAAAAAAAAATTTAAATAAGAAAAAAACTAATTTTCAACTAAAGAAGTGAAATTAAACCAAAACGACTAATATTCTACCAAAGAAGAATAATTTTTAACAAAATACATGAGTTTTTAAACAAATATTTTAATTTTTAATGATATTTTCAAGCAAAAAGGTTAATATTTTAACAAAGAAAGACAAATTTTCAACAATGAGATGCATTTTCACCAAGAAATAGAGTAGTTTAATTTTCAGCTAGAGAAATAAGTTTTTAAGCAAGTAAAATAAATTTTTAACCAAAAAAATAAATTTTCTACTGAAAAGATTAAATGTATCTGAAAAAAATAAGATAAAAAACATTTAGTTCAATTTTTCGTTAAATCAATTAATTTTAAATAAAAAAGCTAATTTTCAACCAAAGAAATAAATTTTCAACCAAAAAAATTAATTTTCTATTACAAAAGACAAAGTTTTAACACAGCACTGACATTTTAAACCAAATAGTTGAATTTACAACTGAATATGATAAATGTTGAACCAAACATGGAATAGTTGAATTTCCAGTTCAAAAATTCATTTTCAATAAAAAAAATTAATTTT
Source organism: Amphibolips quercusostensackenii (assembly GCA_032357855.1). Classification (NCBI taxonomy): domain Eukaryota; kingdom Metazoa; phylum Arthropoda; class Insecta; order Hymenoptera; family Cynipidae; genus Amphibolips; species Amphibolips quercusostensackenii. The sequence goes on along the minus strand of JAUELO010000232.1, from coordinate 3,294,308 downwards.
CGAGCCAATAACATTAATTTTAAACCAAAAAGATTATTTTTTTACCAAAGAAGAATAATTTTTAACAAAATACATGAATTTTCAAATAAATATTAAAATTTTTAATGAAATTTTTAACCAAAAGTTGACTTTTGTACCAAAGAAAGACAAATTTTCAACAATAAAAGATACATTTCCAACAAAAAATAGAATAGTTTAATTTTCACTTAGTGAAATAAGTTTTTAAGCAAATAAAGTAAATTTCAAACCAAGTGAATAAATTTTCTACTAAAAAGATTAAATGTCTATATAAAAAGAAGTTTGACAAAAAATTTAGTTCAATTTTTAGTTAAACAAATTAATTTTTAGTAAAAAATACTAATTTTCAACCAAAAAAATGAATGTTCTACCAAAATAATTGAATTTCCAAACTAAAAAAAAACAATTTTCAAGCGAAAATAAAATAGGTACATTTGCAGTAAAAAAATTAATTTTCAACAAAAAAAGATGAATTTTTAAACACAGAAATAAACTTTGAACTAAAATGGTGTATTTTCAATACAAAAATACATCTTTCCAAATAGTTGAATTTTCAACCCAGAAGATAAATTTTCTACCAAAAAAAAGACAAATTTTTTAACAAATGGACAAAACTTAATTAAAAAAAAAAAATTTTCAATAAAAAATAGAATAGTTAAAATTTAAGTTAGAGAAATAAGTTTTTAATCAAATAAAATAAATTTTCAACAAAATAGTTGCATTTTCAACCGAACTGATGAATTTTCAAAAAAAAGATTAAATGTCTATAAAAAAGAAACTTTAAGGAGAACTGGGATATTACAATTTTTAGTTAAAAAAAAGTTTAATAAGAAAAAAACTATTTTATAACCAAAGAAGTGGAATTTAACCAAAACGGCTAATATTTTACCAAAGAAGAATAATTTTTAATAAAATACATGAGTTTTCAAACAAATATTTTAATTTTTAATGATATTTTCAAACAAAAAGTTTAATATTTTAACAAAGAATGACAAATTTTCAACAATGAGATACATTTTTACCAAAAAATAGAGTAGTTTAATTATCAGGTAGAGAAATAAGGTTTTAAGCAAGTAAAATAAATTTTAAACCAGTCAAATTAATTTTTTACTGAAAAGATTAAATGTATCTAAAAAAAATTAAGACAAAAAAATTTAATTTAATTTCTCGTTAAACTAATTAATTTTTAATAAAAAAACTAATTTTCACCTAAAGAAATCAATTTTCAATCAAAAAGATTAATTTTCTATTACAAAAGACAAAGTTCCGACAGAGTACTGACATTTTAAACCAAATAGTTAAATTTTTTACTGCATAAGATAAATATTCAACCAAACATGGAATAGTTGAATTTTCAGTTAAAAAATTCATTTTCAATAAAAAAAAACTAATTTTCGAGCCAAAGAAATTAATTTTAAACCAAAAAGATTAATTTATTCCAAAAAAGATTAATTTTGAACAAAATGCATGAATTTTCAACGAAAAAAGTGAATTAGTCACCATGAAGATTAATTTTCTACGACAAAAGACAAAGTTTCAACAAAGTACAGACATTTTTAAACAAATATGTAGTTGAATTTTCATCTGCAGAAGATAAATGGTCCACTAAAAATGCAATAGTTCAATTTTCTTCAAAAATAATTAGTAACAAAATAGTTTAATTTTGGACAACATTTTTTTTGCAACTAAAATGATGAATGATCAACCAAAAAAGTTGAATTTTTAACATTCTACCTTGATGAATAGTTCATCTGAAAAATATGTTTTTTAAATGCTAAACAAATATTAAAAGTACGGTGTCAGGTTATTACACACGCGGAGAGTCATATTTTGTCAACGAAGAAAATAAATCAACAAATTTTAAAGAATTGTTATTAAGTGGAAAAAATGGTGTTATTCATACTGACTTTACTGGAATTTTCTCGCTTTCATAAAAAAACTTCTGTAAATCATATGTAACGTTCTCAAATCATATAAGATTTTCTGTAAAATCCAAAAAAAAATCTTGGAAAATAAACCAAGTTTTTTTTTAAAGAAAGGGTAATTAGTGCATGTTCTAGTTTAATATAAAATGTGTTAAATTATATACTTCTTTTACACCATAAAATTGCATTGTTGAGAATAAAATAATCTTCAAAGATTTTGTACACATTTTCGCAAAAATGTAGAAAATAACGATAGAAAAAAGTGTCAAGGGACTTTTTTTATCTTATGTTTTTGGTAAAAAACTAGAATTTTCGTTTTTCGGACAGAAAAATTGTCTCCTCTCGAAGGCGCGGGCAGAAAATTATATGAAAGATTTATTAGGAAGGATCTAGAAAAAATAGAGAAAAAAACTTTGAAGTTTGAAATTTTCCAAAGGATTTTCAAGGAAGGCCATAAATTCTATAAGAAACATAAGAAAAAGATAAATACCTATATTAGATTGAAAAATTGTACACTTTTAACAAAAATTTTAATTATTTTTTGATAGTGTTTTCAATGTTTAAAATTCAAATACTCATAATTTTTTCAAAAATTGAAATATTTTAATTATTTATATTAAATTAACATTTCTATATTCTAATTAATAATTCAAAAGTAATTTGCAATTTAAAAAATATTAACAAAAACCTTTTTTATTTATGTTAAAGATTCCTGAATGACCAAGGAGGACTGAAAAAACTCCATTTCCTCCAAGGAGATTCAAGGTACATAGAATACACTTTTCTAAGATTAATATCATTTAATTATATATTCCTAAATTGGGACCACTCTCAAAATTTAATTATTTACATTTCGTTTGGCCCTAAATCGTCGATAATTTCCCAATTTTCCTTTCTGCTGATTAAAAAAGACACTAAAAATTTTTCAATTTAGAATTCAACCGCGAAATTAAAAAAAAGCTGGAAAAAGATATAAAAAATAAAAATAACCATTCCAGAAAAGGACGAGGAAGCTAGTTTCTAAAAATCCACAATTTTTTCAAAAAAGATGGAAGAAGAGAGACTGGATTTTCATTTCGAAATAAATCTCCAACGTCTCTGCATCGTCAAAATAGCCACAAATCTGTGGGAAAAAGAAGAAATAAAGCAAAAAGTCATTCTCTTTTTCCAAAAAAACTACAACAGGTACGAGGAAGAAGACAGTTCAGTTGGCTGGAATAAAGTAACAAAAAAAGTTTTATCTTTTTTGAAGAATATATCTCTCCCATCAAAGTTAAGCCACAGTATAAAACACGTTACAAAATCCATTGGATTTCAAATATTCAATTGGACAAAATACGTTACAAAAATTCTGAAATTTGACATAATTTGTGCGTGGGAAATTTTCTGGACCCATTTTGGAACGCTAGACAAAAGAAAAATATTTCAAAATTGGGTCCAGAAAAGAAAATTAGAATCTTCTCAGCTTTTTAATATGGCCTGTATTTTTTGCATGGAAGATTATATTCCATATTTATGGAACGAAATACCCGATGACATAAAAAACAACGACTTTTACTCAGAAACCATTTATACAATGTCAAAGTATAATCTTATCGCTTATTGGAAAAATTTTCTGGTAGACGATATGCGTCGCAATTTTATTTCAACGATGGCTGTGACTGAAAGAGTGAGAATCGAAAGACTCAGAGCCGAGGGTCATTTTGAAAATGAGGAATTTAACGAGAGGAGAATCGCGTGGCTTTATATTTTCGCAGATAGTCACAGCACCGAGGAAAACATGTTTAGGGTTTCGGTACTTGAAGGTTTGGAATTGGGTGTTAAATATTTCTGGAATAAATTAAGCAGTGAACAGCGAGAGAGAAATGTTCAATTTGCAATGCACACTGCAAAGGGCAAAAGTGAAGAACCAGAGTACGCGGAAATTTTAATTTTTTTGATGACAAAGTTGAGCATTGAACAAAATATCAGTCTTAGTTATGAGGAATTCTTTATATTAGAAATGCTGTTGCAAAATTGGCCGTGGGAAGAATTTTTCACGCCAGTTTTTGAGCGAATTTTAGAGTGTTATGAAAATCGAACTAATAGAGACGTTGATAATTATGAAACGAAATTTTTTTATTTGATACAAGCGATTGTCAGTTTGATGAAAAATGATTTTGTTTTGTATAAGAGTGTTGAAGGAACTAGGTATCAAATTATCTTGCATGAAACTTGGAGCCAAATTCCTGAGAGTAGTAAAATTTTGGTAGCGGGGAAACGAGACTGGTCGATTTTTTCAAAGTTGCTTAATATTGAAGACTTGAAAAGTCTGAAAATGATTATTAATCATGAGGGTTTCCGGGAGAAGATTTCAAAGCGGAATTCTTTCATTTCGTGTATGAAGTCGCTGTTTCTGGGTTTAAAGAGTGAAAAGAAAATTGAATTGGTAGAAAAATTTGTGAATGAAATTGGAATTGATGAAAATGAGAAAATCAAATTGAGGGCGGACTTTTCTGTTTCTTGTGTGTAATTAAAAAATGGTTTACTATTTTGTACAAAAAAGTAGAATTTATGTAAAATTGTATGTTACTGGTATTTGAAAAATAATAAATTTTCCTAAAATGAGGATTTGTATATTCTTTTATATTTAGAAGAACGCCTTATTTCAAGAGATTGTTGATTTTCAACTTTTGAATTTTTAATATTTTCAAGTATTCGTGAAGTTGAATATATGTTCAAGTTCAAAATAATTCTCCGCTAAATATGAAGAATTTTAGAATTACTGTGATTCTCAAATTCAAAATTTTCAAACTTTACATTTCTTCTGAAACGTTATATGTTCTTAATTTTGGAATTAAAGAGCATTCATTAATTATTTAGGAAACAAGAGAATTAAATATACAAAGTTGAAAATATAGTAAATAAAAATCTGATAAGGATAGAAATATGGCCCTCTTTCTGAATTCATTTGAATTTTATCTGGAATCTTTTGAATTCTCTTGTATTCTTGTTATCGAATCCTGGTGATAATCTGTTTGCAATATTAATTATATTAAGGTATTAATATATTTTCTAGCAATCTTTTGAGTTCTCTTGAATTCGATCGAATTCTGTTGAATACCCACGGATTCTTTTGAATATATACTGAATACATTCAGCTATATTCAAGTGAATTAATTTTTTCTTTAGAATTCTTTAAATTCTCTCCATGTACTTTTGTATTCGGCTTGAATGATTTTGAAATCTCTTTGAGATTTTTGAATTTACCTTGAGTCTTTTTCAATTCTTTTTGTTCTCTTAGAATATTTTTTATTAATGAAAGTCTTCGAAATTTTAATTATTTTAAATGCCCTTTGAATTCGCTTAAAGCTTATTAACTATAAAATTATCTTGCAATATTTTGAATTCACCTTGAATGATTTCCAATTCCCTTTAAAATTTCTGAATCCGTCTTGAGTTTTCTTCAATTATTTGTGCTTTTTAAAATTGTTTTGAGTTTTTTACATTCTGTTGAATTCTTAAAATTAGTTTGAATTTGTTATAGACGACTCGCATAGAGCGAGATTCTTTTAATATTAAGTATAAAAAAACCCTTTCGCATACAACGTTTATTTATTTGGTGGGCAACCATTTTAGATATGACTTTAAAGAGTAAGAGCGAAAGAGAGAAATGGAAAGTGAGCAATAGAAAGAGAGAGAGAGATAGAAAGAAAATACCGATACGCTATCTAGCGGAAAAAGTCGGAACGATCTTTCTTTACCCTGGAATGAACTTACCTACGAACGTTAGTATTTTCATGGCAGGATAAGGAAGGTACGAACCTACCACGCCGGCTGAGTGTCAGGATCGGGTGCTGGAGAATGTTGTGTGTACCGCGCCATCGAAATGCAAGCGTGCGCATCTCCCTCCACTGGATCCTTCCCTCTCCGACCAACTCCCACGCGGCACCGCGGATTTAAAAAGGTGCCCTCCGCCACAAAACGGCAGTTCGATCAGGGCTGGTACTCTGCGTTGATCAAATAAGGCTAAAGGCTTGAATTCCGCTTTTAGTCCATGCAAAGCCTTCCCGGGGTGAGATACCACTCGGGAAAGACATTCAAAAGCAACGCAGCAAACGACACGCCAAATCTCTCACTCACTCTTAAGGCTGGAAAACTGCTTTGAGGTGAAAGAATCCTTCACGGGTCACACACGCACCCAGCGCCCTCAGACGGCCGAAACTGAACTTCTCACACACTCTCAAGGCTGGGAATCCACTTTGAGATGATTAACTCTTCATTGGTCACATCCGCATCTGCATCCTCGTACGGGAGAGAACTGCTCCTTTGTTTTTCTCTTTCTCTCACTCTTACACTCCCGGATGGTCATCCGCTGTAGAAGACACGGCTTACCCTAACTTCCTTCCGCGACCCACGCGCCGGGCAGAAGGGGTATTCGCTCTCTCGCACTCCTATTCAACGACACCATCTCCGTGTAAATTAAAAATAAAGTAAGCACTTAATTAATCAAATTCCTTTTCTTGGACTTATTTTATTTTTTCTTATTTTACATACATTTATCGTTTCCTCCTTTTACGGGTCGTCTGGCATACCAGCTTTACTCAGCTGGATCATAACCCTACTTTCAGAAATTCCGGTCTACAGACAAGTGTATCTAAAGGAACGTTCTTTTTTTCTCTCTCTCGCTCTCTCTATGGACGACCTCCAAGCATGGGAATACTTCATTAATAGAAGAGCGAGCAACCCACTGACCGATAGCGCCACCTTCGCCACTACCGACCAAGAAATAGTTTTCTTCTATGCTAAGTTACTTACATAGAGTAATTACCATTGGTCTGTTACGTAGGGAAAAATTTCGACATCAGTCAATTGATAAGGTAAAATGCTAATATAGCGACTCAGGCTTCATATACAGCTGGGGATGTACATTGTCAACCAGTCCCTACCTCACCGACCGATAGTAAAATGATGATATAAAAAGTTACCGACCACCCTGTTTTACCGACTGGTGGTAAATTTGTTCCCTACCTTTCCGACCGATTGTAAAATGATATAAAAAGTTATTGATCTTACTGTTTTACCGACTGATGGTAAAATTACTTACTATCTTACCGCCTAATGGTAAAATGATAATTTTAAAAGTGACTGACCTTACTGTTTTACCGACTAATGGTAAAATTGCTCCTTACCTAACAGACTAATGGTGAAATTATAATATAAAAAGTTACCATCCGATGGAAATAAACCTGTAATACCGACTGATAGTAATAAACTGTATTATTGACTGATAGTAAATACCAACTGTTGGTAATAAAATGTTTCACCGACCGATGATAATTACTTTATGTAGGTAATTAAGCATGGGACAGAACTATTTCTTAGTCGGTAGTGGCGATGGTGGCGCCATCTGTTAGTGGGTGGCGTGATAGCCCCGTTGCTCTACTACTTTTATTAAAACGACGGGATGTCCTGGAATTTATGTGGCTCCTTCTACCAGCCGTAATAAGGCACCTGAAAGTATAGCAACGTTAGACCGGTTCCTGGTAAAACACAAGGCTACCTTGGTCAAAGAAGAAGCTGCACGTGGTTAGAAAGCAGAGTGACTAGTCCTCTCACTCTTTCTTACGGACCTCTTCCTCCTATATCCAAGTTCCGTCCCTCTCTCTCTTTATCTTGAAAGAAACTCCTAGCAGCGGAATAGCGAACTCAACCACTCCCTCTCTTTCTATTTTAAGAAAACCTTCTAGCGGAGGAACTTCAAACCAAACCACGTCCTCTCTTTCTATTTTGAGAGAAAATCCCCAGAGTATATACCTAAAAATACCTGGAAATGTCAGGAAAGGTTTTTTAAAGTCAGGAGATTTTTTCGAGAACGTGCTTACATTTCTTTAAATTGGTAATATAAAATTAAATAACAATGTTTCATTTGTAGAAGTGGCTTTCTATTACTGGATTAAGCTACTTTGTGAGCAATCAGTTTTTTAAACTAAAAATTTAACTATGTTTTGTTGAAAATTCAACAGTTTGAAATTTTTTCGCCTTCTTGACTAAAAGATCTTAGTAGAAAATTCGTATTTTTTGTTGAATTCAACAGTGTTTGAGTTAATTTTTTTTTTTTTAGTTGAAATATCAACTATTGCATTTTTCGTTGCAAATTCATCTTTTTTTCGATCAAAATTCAACTATTTAGTTGAAAGTTTGACTTTTATGTGAAAAATCCATTTTTTTCTTTAATTCATCATTTTGATTGAAAACTCATCTTTTTGGTTAAAAATTTAATTATTTTGTTGGAAATTCGATTTTTTGGTGAAAAATTAATTTTCTAACTGAAAATTAAAATGTTCATGTTGAATATTCATCTCTTTGTTTGAACATTTATTGTTTGAACTGAAAATTTATGTATTTAGTTTTTGTTTAAAAATTTATCTTTTTGGTTTAAAATTTAACTATTTTAGTTGAAAGTTTAGCATTTTACTTGAAAATTTGTCACTTTTTGCATTCCCTTGAAGTTTTAGAATTCCTTTGTATTTTCTTGACTTTTCAGTATTTTTTATATTTTCATTTGAATGTTTTCTACTAAATTCGATTAAAAGAATCCTATTAAATGCTTCTTTTTATTAGGAATCATTCACTTTAACCTTACCATTTCATTTAAACTAGCATGTCTGTGGTACCGAAATCGAAATTCCATTAGTTCTTGTGGTCATTCGTGAATTGTAATCACAAAATATCAATCTATTTGTGTAGAAAGTATCCCAGTTTTATGGAAAATTGGTTACATTGATTTATCTGTCGGAAATCTGAAGTTAGAAAGGGAAATATGTGGATGTGAAATTTACTTTAGTCGTATTCTATGAAGTTTTATTCGTATAACTTATTAGTGAAATGTGAGTTTGTCATTTGCTTGTATTTGTTTGATGTCATGTGGGTCTAATTAGTGCGCAATTCATAAAGGAATAACGTGTTTGAATAAAATTCGACAGAAAAAAGAAGATAAAAGGTAAGGAAACGTGTTTGTAATTTAAAAATCTCAGTCGTCTCCTGTACTTGCATTCTATGTCTATTTATTTTGTTTTGTAATAATCAATTTTTTTAGATTAGGAAACCTTGAATAGTGATGATTGTTTCCATAAAACTAATTAATGCAATCAATAAATAAAAAGTGGATTAGCGCCAATGTGAAGTTAGCTGGTGTTGGTTCAAAATATTTAAAATTATTCAATTTTAAACGAGTTTTTGCAAGAATCACATGCTTTAGTAAAAAAATCTACCTACTCACTTTGAAGTTCAGATGATACTACATGATATTGATGTCTGCTAAGTTATATTTATGATTATAAATGATATTTATAACCATGAAAAATATTTGGCAAATATCCATGATTTTTTCTTTCGTTTCCCAGGTGCCCTAACCCCATCTGTCATTTGACTCAGAATAAATTAAGTCCCAGCACTCAGTCGAAAAGTTGAAATCCCTCTGACAAGCGACAGCGCAAGTCTGACTTCGGTCATCGTTCACGCTCGTTGACATTAGCGTGACGAAAGCGAACCAATCGCGCGAAACCCCCTCTTAGCGACATCGTCAAAACGATCCTCGCTAGTG
>JAUELO010000232.1:3264393-3276264 GCA_032357855.1 Amphibolips quercusostensackenii | reverse complement strand
TATTTCAATCTAGGAATTTGTAAAAATAAAACGAATTCAATTGTAAAGAATTAAAAAAATAAAAATAATATATCGTACAATTTTTAATTGTAATCTTTCAGAAATCTACAAATATTATAAATTTGGAACGACTTTCTAAAATACTCTTTTGTTTTCAGTTTACGCGTCCGGTTTTCGAAATAGGGACAGATCGTGGATTTTATAGAAATAAAAATTGTTGATCAGGAAATAGAGGTAAAATATTTTAAATTGTTTCAGTTTATTTTCTCTCTGGTTTATCTTTAAATTTCCGAGACAATTAAAATTCAACATGGCAAAACTTTTACAATATCAGAAGTAAATTTCCGTTTGAGCGTTTTTAATATTCATAAAAGAAAATTGAATTTGGATGCATGAATTGTGAATACCTTCAAAATAAAAAATTTAATATTAATTTGAAATATCTATAAAAGCATATACATCGCAGAGCAGGAAATCAAAAACGGATGAAGCTAACAAGATGGACATGAAATTCGAAATAAATCTCCAGCAGATCTGCCTCGTCAAAATCGCCTCATCACTCTGGGAAAATAAAAACATGAAGCCAAAAGATCCAATATTTTTTACAAAAATCCACAAATATTCCAGGAATTTCCCTGAAAAAACAAATATTGCTCATTGGAACAAACTAATGAAAGATGTTGTAAGTCACATCAATAATTTGCCACTGCCAGCCAAGTTCAGGAACAAATTAAAACACGTAACGAGATCCTTGGGATTAAACATATATTCCTGGAGAAAATACATCAAATCTATTCTACTTGAAGATACAACTTGTATCGAAGATTTATTCTGGACACATTATGGTACGATAGATAAAGTAAAGATATTTAGATACTGGGTCGAGAAGAAGAAACTAGAAACTACTCAGCTCTTCAACATTGCCTGCTTCTTTTACATGGAGGAGTATATTCACATTTTGTGGAACGAAATTCCAGAAGTCGTTAAAAAAAAATGAATTTCGCTCAAAGACAATTTATGAGGATGACGCCTGTCATATAGCATTTTGGAAAAATTTGCTAGAGGGATCCACGAAGAATTTCGAAAATGCACGCTTTTCTTACGTATCTGTACAGGTGAACTCTTTCAGCTCCTATCGGTATCCTAGTCGACCTAATAATCGACTCCGAAGTAGCTTTGAAGACTGTATGGTTTGGGTATCACTAATTCAGCGTCACGAATATGGCGTATAATTTGAAGCATTTCTTAAGATGTCTTCTTCAATGTCAACGTTTACCAGAAGATTCCGAAGCCATTTTTCCTATAGTGCCGAAATTGTTTACCAAAGACTTAGTCGAATTTTTGTCCGAAGAATGTAATTTTGGACTGTCAATGCTTTTAAATAGTCATCCCTGGAATGAATTTTTTGTCCCAGTTTTTGAACGAATATCAAAATCTTATCCAACTGTTATGCATCGTGAAGAATTAAAAAAAAAACCAAATTATATTTTTTGTCTTGGATAGAAAAGATGGTAGAATTGATGAAGCAAGAACTTCAGTTATATGGTACTGTAGAAGATAGTATTTATCAGAATTTCTTGTATGAAACTTGGAGAAGAATTCCCGATGGGGCTAAGTTTTGGAGTGATGACGGTTGGAATGATAACTTCAATGACATTAATCAATAAGGAGTTAATATAGTGAATTAGCCTTCCCTATAAGAACGTTTTTTGTAACAATTTTAAAAGTGAAGAATTTTTTTTCATAAATAACTGTTGAAGCTGTAGGGAAACACTTTTTTTAGATTTTCTGCATAAAGTTTTTGTTCGTTTATTCTCACAGTAAGCGTTTTAATAAAATAGAATTAGTGGAGATATGTAAAGTAGGAAATTAAAAACAGAATTTTGATATTGACCTTTTTGTATCAATTACAATAGGCTATGTAAATATTTTTGGTCTTTATAGAAATTGTATATACATATTACAAATAATAAAAATAATTTTAAAAAGAAATGATCTTATTTCCGAAAAATGTATTTCAATTTTGCCGAATTTAATTGATATTTTGGTAATTCTCTGGATTCTTTAGAATTCTTTTTTGAATTTTGGCAAATTTACTTAAAATTCCTAGGATTCTTCTGTATTCATTTTAATTTTACTAACTTTCGATTGTTTTAAATTTATTTCAGTTCCACGGAGTTCAATTCAAGTTTTTACAATTCTATGGATTCTCTTTAGTTTTTTTTATAAATTTTTGTGAGCTCACTTAGATTTTTTAGAATTATGCGAATTCTATATGGAATTCACTTAAACTCTTCTAAATTAACTTAAATTTTACCATAATTAATTGCATTTTTTATATCGTGGGCTTATTTTGAATTCTCTGGAATTTTTGTAATTCACGTAACATTTTTATTTTCTCTTATTTTTGGAATTCTGTTTAGGTTTTTTGAATAATTTGAAGTTCATTTAAATTCTACTAAATGAAATTCAATTTTTTTTTCCTTGTGAAGTCACTTGCTTTTTTTTGGAACTTTAGCAGACAGTTTGTATTTTCAGTTCTCGAAGTTTCCCGAAACAGTATTTTACCAGGAATTGAGAACCTTCTAAAACTCGGTACTGGGTAGCCTCATTTTTGAGCTCGTGCTCTGATTGGCTATTTTGCGTGAGGCCCTCTTCTTTACAGCCAGCGAAGCGTGCTTGCGACCGAGCCGGAGAAAAAGGCGCCGCGTCAGTCTGGTTCGAGCAAGAAGCGTGTAAACATAAACTGAATAAACCTATAGTTACTGGAATATCCGTTCGCTTATTATTTCTCGTTTCTCCTTCTACCCACAGACTACAGAACTATTAGGTTTCTTTTGAATTCTTTTAAGTTCTTTAGAATTCCTTTAGAGTCTTCTGAATTTATTTTAATTCTACTAAATTTAATTGAATTTTTGCGAATGTACTTGCATTTTCTTAATCCATTTGGAATTCATGTGATTATCGAAACTGCTAGTGGTAACTCTTTTTAAATTAAACCATTTTCATTTCGCAACTTATACAATTTAAAAAGTGACAATCAAACAAAAAATATATTTTTTTACGTAGAGATTGTATAAAGGCAAATAGTTGTTTGCAATACTGAACAAGTGAAAATTCTAACCATTCAAATTACACATGAAAGGTAAATAAAAAATTTAAATTTAAAAACTTGCAAGCTACAAGCATTCCAAATTGAATTTAAATTTTAACCCTCCATCGGGCGCAGCTTGCCTGAGAAGCCAGCAAAACACTTTTTTGAATGCCCGTCCTCCCAGCCCCTCCGATTTATTTCCTGACTTGAGGTGGTGAGTAAGTAGTACGCCCCATCTCAGTCTGCCGTCAATCTTCATGCGGCTCGTTTGTAACTCGCTTGAATTGTAAGGCCGACTGCGCCCGCTTGCGTCGTTACTTGGAAAGTGATTTTTTCCGTTAACTAAACTCGTTCTTTCTTGTTCAGTTTTGTATATTTGCTTTTCTTGTCTCCTAGCGAAGGCTATTCTACCGGTAAAAAAAAACTGAATAGGGAGGGACAACGGCTCAATTATGCGATTGGCCTCTCAGGCCGGCTGCGCCTGATTTTGTTACGTTCAGAGGTGCGCCCGACGGAGGGTTAACTTAATTCGTTTTTTTCCGTTTAATTTTGAATATTTGCTTTCCTTATATCCTAGCAAAGGCTATCCTACCGGTTAAAAAAATTAATTTAAATAGGGAGGGGTGGGGTCTCAATTATGTAAGTGGGCTTTCAGGCCGGCTGCGCCTGATTTTGTTACGTTCAGAGGTGCGCCCAGAGGAGGGTTAAAACTCTCGACGTTTAGCATTTAAAAGTAAAAAGGGTGAAAAATGATTATATTAAAAGTATTAAAAATTGAACAGTTTCAAATCAGATGCATTAAAAGTTGAAGTTATTTTAGAGCTTTGTATTTTATTTAAAAATTGAAAATATAAATATTCACTAAAATAAGATTAAAAACTGAATAAATTTAGTTCCTATTTCTTAGACTGATTGAATTTTTAATGAAATTGGTATTTTATTTAGAGCTTTATTACTTCCTGTTTCTGAAAATAAATGTTGTAATCTAAAAATACGATTTATTTGGGCAAATTTTTAACGCTCATGAATGAGTTTCTAAAATATTTTTTTTTCATTTTTGTTTTCAGTTTAATGAGCTGGTTTTCAAAATCAGACCTCACACATAGTATTGACGAAAACAATCCAAACGAAAACGAATCTAAAGAAGCGAGGTGAAATATAATTTTTTAAACATGTCTGAACTGCCAATATTAAAATCTTAAAAAATTCTTAAATTTTGGATACACCAACAATATTTTATATTAGGTTATTATCTTAGAGTAATAAACCAATTTTTTTCTATGTATAGTTTTTTGTAGTGAACCACTCTGTAAAAAATTACAAATAAAAAAAAATCATTTTGATTCAGTTTAAATCTAGCAAAGCTGTTCCTACAAAATAATTTTCCAGAATTGTTTGACCCGTAGAAATTTTTTTTTGTTATTTTTTTTGTATTCATGAAAATTTACCCATTCTAGGTAAAAAATCAAAAGTGGAAGAAGCTTACAAGATGGACTTCCAATTCGAGATAAATCTCCAGAAGATCTGCCTTGTCAAAATCGCCTCCTCTCTCTGGGAAAATAAAGACATGAAGCAAAAGATCCAATTATTTTTACAAAATACCTACAAAAACTCGGAAAATTTTGAAGAACAAAATATTCTTCATTGGAGTAAACTATTGAAAGATGTCCTAAGTCATGTAAACAATTTGCTTCTACCGAACAAGTTCAACAGCAAATTAAGACACATAACGAGATCCATGGGATTAAAAATATATTCCTGGATAAAGTACATCACAAACGTACTACTTTTGGATTCAATTTGTATCAAAGATTTATCTTGGAACCAATATGGGTCGTTGGACAAAATCAAAATATTCAAAAACTGGGTTGAGAACAAAAGATTAGAAACAACGCAGCTATTCAACATTGCCTGTTTCTTATATCTTAAAGATTGCATTCCTAGTTTGTGGAATGAAATTCCAGAAATTGTTAGAAAAAATGAATTTTATTCAAATTTTATATACAAAACGGAAGCATTCAGTCACATTGCCTATTGGAAAAACGCCCTGGAGGACAATACGAACAAGTATTTTGAAACTGCGGCGGTTAAAGTAAATGAAGAAATTGGAGAACTATCCAGGAACCAGCCAATTGTTGCAGACACTGAAGGATTAGAAGCCTATCGTTTATCTTTTTACCTCGGAATGTTTGTGAGTCGTAATCCTTATGTAGATGGTTTTGAAGAAAATATGTTTAAGTTATCATTGACAAAGGGTCAGGAATTTGCCGTGCAACATTTTTGGAATAAATTGGACGATGAATTTGGCAAAAGAATATTGAATTTCATAAGGTACCTCTATCAAAAGGAATTTCTACCCGAGTATACAGATACAATTCTTTTTCTAGTCACTAAAATGTTTATGAAAGAAAGCTTTGAATTTTCTGTGGAAGAATCTTTTGGACTTTTAATCTTGTTGAGCAATCATCCCTGGGATGAATTTTTCTTGCCACTTTTAGATAAAATATGTGAATTGTATCCACCTTCGGCTTATAACGGCGATAAGCGCAGATTAGATTTTTTGCGGTTGTTTGAAAGAATTGTAGAATTGATGCACCACGAATTTGAATTGAATGGAACTGTAGAAAATAGTGTGTATCAGAATTTCTTTTGTGAAACTTGGAAGCGAATTCCGGATTGGGCTAAATTTTTGGAAGATAATTCGTGGAATGTTAAGTTTAACGAAATTTTGTCAAAACTGCTTCTAATAGAGGATGTTGAGAGTCTGAAGTTTGTTATTAACGGTGAGGAGTTTAGTGCAGAACGTTGTGCAAGATTGAATAATATTTTATGGGCTTATCTGGGAAATTCTCGCATTTTTTCAATTTTGACTGATCGTCAAATTGAGTTACTAAGTAGACTTTTGAACGAAATTGAACTTGAAGAAGAAGAAAGATTGAGATTGAAAGCAACATATTGCAAAAGCTGCTTATTCAGGTTCTAAATCAGATTTGCAAATTTTGTTTCTGTTTTTAGAAAGTTCGAAATAATCATAATAATAAAATTGTAATATTCTTAAATAATTGGTCCTAAATTCATGTACATTTATGTAAAATTATTTCAAATAATAAATTTGTTAAAATAAAACCAGTGTTTTCCACTGTGGATTTCTTTTTTTTTTAATCAAACAAATGACATATTTTTCAAATAGGATTTAATTCTGTATTCAGGGAGGCCACTCAAGACTTAGAAAAAAATTCCCGTTTATTTCCCGTTTTCAATTTTCCTGGTTATTTATATTTCCGAATTCAAACGTTTAGAACTAATCAATTAATAATTTGAAGTATCCAAAACATTCTCAAATTTGAATAGACGAAATGAAGTCTTTTAATTTCAAGTTATTCAATATTGAGCAATTAAAATAGTTATTTATAAATTTTCAATCTAAAGTTATTCGATGTTTAATTACAGTCGAACCTGGCTGTTAGGCCCCTGGATTATAGCGTTTCGAGAATTGCCGCTGCGCTGCGATCTATTGGGAGAGCCGTGGCGGCACGCGTTTACATCACGAATAAGCAGGAAAGCGGACTCGCGTACCAGCAGTGAGGTTCCGAAGACAACTAAAGCCGATCGATTGTCGGGTATTTTGTGTCATGCAGTGATGCTAACCGACCGCGACTTCTTTAACTGCGCATGTACCATAATACGCAAGTCTATTTGAATTCAATAAATAGTATCAATAATCATACAGATAAATATTTTTTAAGTTTTGTACTGTGATAAAATAATGAAATTTGATCTAAGAAATACCCAATTTCTTGGAATAATTTATTATCAATGTGAATATTACAAGTACATATTATATAATTTCAAATACACCCGCGCTTTTAGGTGGTACATGTGCAGTTGAAAAAGTCGCTGTCTGTTGGCATCATTGGACAAGCAGACTCGTGCGAATCTTGAAGTTATTGCCGTTATTAGAGCAATTTTAATAAACAAGGGCAGTGAATATTAAGTTATTTTAATCAAAAATGTTATACTACGGTTTGAAATTAATTATGGACTATAACATTTCTTTTTAATAATTAATTGAAATTCAAATTCCTTGTCATAGTTCCAAAGTTTCAAATTGGTGGCGCTGCGCATGTGGTAGCTATTCAATCTGTCTTTCCTCTACGACGTTTTCAGACGTTTTGTAATTTCAAACTTTAAAGTGTTTTGCAAAGTGTTTTCTTGAAAAATAGTGATGTGCTTCTGAATGGTGCTGTCTTTGAGTGGTTAAGGCAAGCGAGCAACAGAGGTGATTCAGTATTCAGACCAATTATTCAAAAGGAAGCTCTTATATTTAACGAGATGCTGACTGGGCCGCAAACGCTTTAAAAACGTAAGCAGGTAAAAAATTTATTTTAACGTGTAACAGCAAACTTTTTCCTCATTTACGTTAAATAATTAGTTTACCCGTGTCTATGTATTAGAAAAAAGATTTTCAAAATATTTTTTACTACGAAAAATCCACCGGAAATGGTTCAGCATACACCCCTGACTGTTTACCTTCCAGCGAGCCTCTCTAGTTGTTTCCGTCAGCCCCGAAATCTTTACAGAATCCAGGTTTCACTGTAATTAATAAAACTACCCCCTCCACCCATCTTGGGGCAAGAGGATAAAAAGGCTAAAAATGGTAAATAAGAGTGAAGGTAGTTCACAGAGAGAGTTGAATAAAGTACTTTATTAAGCAAATACAAGTTTGACAGTGTTAAATCTTTCCAAAATCGCTGTATACAAGCGGTGAAGTTTTCTTTTTTAAAGGGGTTGTAGGGTAAATAGGGGGGGGGGGGTCTATTTAGAGTGAAATCAACTTTTTATGTGTAGTGGACACTGCAGAAGTGTTTCGGCCCAAATCTAATTTGGTTGAAAAACCGGCCTTAGAGACTTCCCACGTTTATTCAAACCTATTTTTTTCTCACAGAATCTAATTCGCCTTCGCGCGAACTATTTTCTTAGAGTAATCGTTTCCAGCCAGAGTTTAGTAAGTAACATTTTTTTGCATAACATATTAAATTCACGCTACTCAACAATTTTAGTTACAGATTTCATTATTCTGTTTAAAATAAAATTATTTGGTTTTGGTTAAGAATTCAACTATTT
This sequence comes from Amphibolips quercusostensackenii, assembly GCA_032357855.1. Classification (NCBI taxonomy): domain Eukaryota; kingdom Metazoa; phylum Arthropoda; class Insecta; order Hymenoptera; family Cynipidae; genus Amphibolips; species Amphibolips quercusostensackenii. The sequence goes on along the minus strand of JAUELO010000232.1, from coordinate 3,268,046 downwards.
GGTCGAAAATACGTACTTTTAAAATTAATAATATTGTTGAAAATGTAACACTTTTGTCAAAAAGGCGTACTTTTTTTGTAAAAAACAGCTGTTTTATAGAAATATCGATTTCTCAGTATAAAAATTTAAAAATGTAGTGAAAATTATTGTTTCTTGACAGAGAATTCTTGCTTGGTTGACGATTCCATTCTTTTGTTGAAAATCCGTATTTTTTGGACAAATATAACTGTTTTGACTTAAACTAAAAATATTTCTTAAGAAAATATATACAATTACGTTTTTAACTGAAGATTCATATCACATTATATATATTCATATTCATATAAAGTATATACTTTCTTATTTAACAGTCTACTGTTATATTTTTTTTACAAAATGGTCTTTTTTGGTTGAAAATTTAACTATTTTCTTGAGAATTCGCCCTTTTGGATAAAGAATCGATAATTTGGTTCAAAATTTTTCTCGCTTTTAACTGAAGGAACTTTTTTGCTTAAAGTTTTAGTTTAGCTCTTTCAATGTGAATTCGTCTTACTTGATTGAATTAGATGTTTTTTGATTTGAAGTAAAAATATTTTTTACCTGAAATAAGCGTCGTTCACCTGCCCGCGGAGCGACAGTGAAATAGCACTTTATTGTAGCACGACGAGCATCACGTAAAGTGAACTTTATTGTACCGCGTCGCGCCATGCGCGGCACTTGCCTACGCATTATAATCAAGCGTCATTTCACTTCCACTCCTCAGGTTAATAAATTTGCGCTTATTCTGCCTATTTCAGGTAAATTATCGTATAAGGTATCGTATTCAATAAATGATTCTAACTAACGCATCCAAAGCAGGTACTTTAACCTCCCCGACCGATTCTCCGCGCACTAACCTTGAATTTCCTCAAAGTAAGCCCTTTGAATATTCAAAATTTTGCAAATTCTAAATAATTTTTTTGACGTCAAGTTTGAAGCTTCATTTTTGTAGAAATCGATACATTTTCAGGTTTAACAAAATCGCCTCACAGTTTGAAACATCCGTGATATTAGGGGACATGCTTGATGATTTTCGATCAAATAGAAAAAAAAACAATGAAGAATCTCAAAAAAAGGTTATAAATAAATTGCAATCTAATGCTTCATTTGAAATTAAAGTATAACATATTTTTGATCACGATGAAGTGGCAATAAGTTAATTCCTGTTTCTGAAAATTGTATTGCCACAATGCGAAGGAAAATTAAGAAGCACTTTCTACGCCCTTGAAGTTTTTTTCAGGTTTTTTGGATTCCTAGATATCTGGCAAAAAGAACAGAATAGCAGTCTCTAGACAGACACTGATACCTAGAATCCTGCTAAGAGTAGTAATTACTCCCTTCATCTTCCGGTGCAGAAATAAGCGCCATGAAAATATTCGATAATAACGCTTTCCATGTTAATTTTACAATTTTTTTATTATTCAATCAAATTCGTAGATTTTTTTAAAATATTTCAAGCGTAAACCTATCGTTTATCGTTATTAGGGGTTGATGTAGCGTATTCCTATATACATTATTTTGTTAGCTAAAATTATTAACATTTTTCAATTTTATTTTCTAGTGGGAAAATTTCGTGGCAGTCTTAAGTAGAGAGAACGACTGGCTGGATCAAATCTAGACCGTCTACTTATAACGGTCTGACAGGGTGTTGGCCTTGGCCCTCTCAGGCGGATTCGATTGCAAAATTTTTAAAATCTCATCGAGACGGTCTGGCTTGGCCCCTCTCAGAAGGACTTGACTTAAAAATTTTCAAAGTGTTATGGAGACGGTCTGTTTTCGCCCCTTTTAGACGGTATTAATTGAAAATATCTAAGTGCTATCGTGACGGTGGGGTGTGATCCTTAGCAGACGTACATGATTGGAAAAACTTCCGAGTGTTTTAAAGTGTGTAGAATCGGTTTCTGTTTTCGGTTTAAAGGTAAAATAATTTTTCCTCAAATTTTGCAACTTAACCTACAAAATACCAGAGAAAAAGATTTTATCGATGTCTATGCAGTTATGAAACCTCCAAAAAGAAAGGCGACCAGTGTATCTGAAGATGCAGGTACACTAAAGAAGCAGAGCTGCAGCATATTGACTGCTACAGTGGAAGAAGTAAGTGTAATTAAGTGGCTAAAAGTAAGAAGTGGATAAAAATATTTTGTTTGTAAAAGTGAGATAGAAATTCTGAGAGTAAAAATGGGACAAAATAAATTCTCAGGGCCTGTACAGTATCTTAACAGATACAAGACGGTTCAGCCAGCACCCTGAAATTTTTCCACACGAGAAGATGTAACAATTAAAAGTCCACAAACGAAAAAGTAGGTCCCGGTAGACTGTTTTTTATCATTTACAGCCTCACGTCTTTCGAAATAATATTTCAGTAATTGTCGTTGGCAACATTATTTGTGCAGAATAAAATCATTTTGCTAATGAAATTAGTCTTGTTTGTAGCGATTTCTTTTTCGCAGCCTTTTTGTCACTTTTGTAGAGGGGTCAACATTCAATGAAAGTATATTAAGCGCGTTTAAACTTGCAAGCGCAGCTCACTCCTTATTTCTTCATCGTGTCTCAAAGTTCGGCTGTTTTTTTAACAATTTCTTGTTTGAATTCCTTTCCTGTTTTCTCCTCCTTTTCTTTCTTTATTTCTATTAGCCCTAATATCACTTAGTACATTATTTAGAATTTTCTTTTGAATCCAATGTTTTTCAGAATGCTATAGATATGTCTCACACCTGTATATTATTTATAACATTTATCATTAGGATGTTTTAAACGTTTTCTTTTGGCTACATGGCCCGTTTATTCGCACGTAGATATTACCAATTAATAATTATAATTAATTTAATTAATCGATTTAAAATTAATTTATGACAAATCAATTTCAATTACCCTGCAAATCAACAAAAACCTTAGATGCATTCAGTAAGATTACAAACATCAAGGTCAAATAAAAGCAATAAACCACGATGCACTACATAATATTGTCTATAGTTGATTGCATCTACACATTCTTCTAACCATATATGTCATTTCAGTCAAAAATGATTTTAAATAAATATAATTTGCAATCGACAATTTAGTTAATTAAATGACAACTAATATTTCGAATGCTTCTTCTCGAGTGAAGTTTTGTTTCAACGTGAACGCGTCGAGTTCGTTCGCGCGTGCAAAAAATAAGGAGTGCGGCCAAGATAAAACCTATGCAATTAGTAAATAATGGCTTGTTTGGAATAATTTTTACCGCAGAAAACATATCTATACCTTTCTAAAAAACGTTTACTCTAGCAGTTTTTTGATAATCAAAACTCGCGCGACTCCCCGTGTGGAAAAAATTCGGGACTCTGGCCAGACCGTCTTGTGTCTTTGCAGACGCTGAACAGACGGTCTAATAGCGTAGCTGGCCAGAAGTATAACGCCTTAACCACGAGATAAACTATAATAGACGGCGCTAACCAGACGCTGATAAGCTCGTCCAGACTACACAAGTTAATGACTAATATTAAAATAATGTTAGAAAATTTAAATAAATAATAACAACTGCCATTGCTATAAACAATTTCATTAACAATTACTTATCTTTTCTATTCGTCATGCAATAAATAGCGTTTTCCACCCAGAATCAACTGCAGATCACTAATTGATAATACACAATT
>JAUELO010000232.1:3153448-3166844 GCA_032357855.1 Amphibolips quercusostensackenii | reverse complement strand
TGAAATATTTTGGCTTTACAATTTATAATTAGAAAAAAGTTGATAAGTAAATTTTTTTTTTTAAGTAATGTGAGAATGCGTCATCTGCTAGAAGTGCATAGACAATGCACTAGCTTCTTTAATTAAGTAAATTGGACGTTACGGTTTTTAATGCCCCTTTAATTTAGGGAACCGTATCTAACGTAGATTTTCTTTGATTCATTGTACGTCACCACTATTAAGGACCAAGCCTAATTCACGGCCAGTTAATAATTATTAAACTAAATTTTTATTCTAAGCTCAAAACGGACTTACGCTTATCAAAATTTTCATTATGATTAATTATTTCTGTTCACTGTTAAAAAAATTCTTTATTATATTCAATTATTAAAGATAATGTTTACATAGCATTTGTATTTAAGAAATTTCTAATAATGATATTATTATCATTATTTATAAATTATGTTAATTTATATTACCGTCGGAAATTGTTGGGTCGACCAGCGCGAGAACTATTAAAAAAGATTTAAAAAATTAATTTTCAACAAAAAATAAAATTAATTTTCTACCCAAAAAGACGAATTTTCAACAAACAAGATGTATTTTCCGAAAAAAATAGTTGAATTTTCAAACCGACACTATGAATTTTAAGTAAAAAAGTTAATTTTTTATCAGGTAGGTAATTTGTTAAATATTCAGTTTATTTTTTGGCAAAATATTGAATTTTCAATTAAAAAAAGATAGGTTTTTAACTAAAAAGTATAAAATTTTAACCAAAAATGGGATAGTAACATTTTTATTAAAAAACGAATTCTGAATTAAAAAATAAATTTTCCTCCAATTTAATGAACCAAAAAAGATGAGCCTATAACAAAATAGTTTAACCCTCGGCCAAAAAGATTAATTAAAAAAAAAGATTAATTTTCTACCCAAAGAGACGAATTTTCAACAAAAAAGATGTATTTTCCGAAAAAATAGTTGAATTTTCAAAACGACACTATGAATTTTAAGTAAAAAAGTTAATTTCTTATCAGTAGTTTATTGTTTGTCAAAATAGTTGAATTTTCAATTAAAAAAGATAGGTTTTCAACTCAAAAATATAAAATTTTAACCAAAAATGGGATGGTTACATTTTTATTAAAAAACGAATTCTAAATAAAAAAATGAATTTTCTTTCAATTTGACTGAACCAAAAAAGATGAGCTTTTAACAAAATAGTTAAACTTACGGTCAAAGAGATAAATTTTCAAAAAAAGAAGAATAATTTTTTACCCATAATACGAATCTTCAACAAATTAGATAAATTTTCCACAAAACAGTTGAATCTTTAAACCGACACTATGAAATTGTAACAAAAAAGTTTTTTTTTTATTAATTAGCTAATTTTTCAAATATTTAGATTAATTTTTAACTATATAGATAGATTTTTATGGCAAAAAATGAGCTTTTAAATAGAGGCGATCAATGTTCAATTAAAAATATAAATATTCAACCAATCGTGGAATAGTTATATTTTCAGTTTAAAAGAAACTGGTTAAATTTTTTACTCCAATGATGAATTTTCAAGTACAATGATCAATCTTCACAAAGAAAAAAAATATTGTTAACAAAATAGTTCAACTTTTAAACAGGTAGATGAATTTTCAAATTGAAGATATGAATTCTTAACAAAAAATGTAATCGATATTTGAACCAAAACAGATTTTAATTCAAATCAAAAACATTCGAAGGTAATAAAATGTAGGTACAACTATTATTCAATAAAATAGTTAAAGTTAGAACCAATGAAATGAATTTTCAACGAAAAAGATAAATTTTTAACTGATTAGAATCATTTTCTACTAAAACACGTATTTTCAATAAAATGCATGAATTTTTAACTAAAAAATATAAATTTTTAGCTACAAATGCAATAGTTAAATTTTTAGTTAGAAAAAGTTAATTTTTAACAAAAAAAGGAACAAATTTTCAATGGAATAGTTAAATTTTCTAGCAAAGAGCTGAACCTTTAACCAAAAAGGTAAATTTAAAAAAAGTAGTACAACTTTTAACCACGTTGTTAAATTTTTACCCAGAAAAGATGAGTTTTAACAAAATAGTTACAACAAAAAATTAATTTTCTAATTAAATAGTAGAAAAAGAAGATATTCTTTATAAAGGGAAAAATAAGGGAATATGGGAAAGAGCGCGAAGTCTGAAATATGATAGTAATTTTTTAACTTTCTAAATTATTATTGAACTTTACCGTTGCAGTTTTTGGCGTGACCCCCTCTCCTCCTCTAATAGGTATTGTAATTTATGGAAAGTCCCTAGAATCACAAAGACTGTGTGGTAAAAAGTTGGCCAATTGTCGATTCCGCCGCGGCTACTTGCGTACGGTCCCCCCACTACGCGGCTTCCCCTCACACAGTCGAATTGCTGTGCCGAGCCTGGTCGCTGCGAGTCCTTTGTACCAAATGAGGACTTCAATGTGTAATATAACATTTTTTAAATTTAGCATTTGGTAATTTACAAATATAATATTCAAATTCTAAGAATTATAACGATTCCAACGATATGTTTTTTGACTTGAAAAGTTGAAAATTAAAGAATAAGACTTCAATTTTTCAAATTCACGAATCAAAATTAGATTTTCAAACTACGGGCATGAATGGTGCTAATTAAAATTCACATAATTTTTTCATGCTCTGTTCGAATCCGTGTAATTTTTAACACTAAAGCACATTTAAATTACAAATAAAACTTAAATTTGGTTTAAAATTTACCTTTTTTTAAACAAATTTTTTTTCTGTTGTTAAAAATGAATTTTATTATCTGAAAATTTAACGATTCCATTTTGGTTAGAAATTTGTCTTTTATAAGTTCAAAAATCAACTTCGTATTTGGTAGAAAATTCGTATATTTTGTTGGAAATTCATCTTTTTGGATAGAAAATTAATGTTGTTTGTTCAAAATTAATTTCTGTGGTGGAAGATTTATCTTTTTGATTAAAAAGTGAACTACTCTATTTTTAGAAAATGAATCTTCTTGGTTAATAAATCAATTCCGGCTAAATATTAAACTTGTTTGTTGAAAATTAATTTTTTGTTTGAAAATTCAAGATTTTAGTTTGAAATTGATCTATTTGATTGAAAATGTAACCATTTTCTTTAAAATTTGTTTTTTTTTGGTTTAAGATTAATTTTTTTACTAAAAATGTAACTATTCCATTTTCAGTTCAAAATGGATGTTTTTAAAGAAAATTAATTGCTTCTACTTTAAAGTTCAAAAATTTTTTTTGAAAGTTCAACTATTTATCTGAAAATTAACTTTTATGGTGAAAATTCATATCTTTGTTTAAAAATTTAACTTTTTGGTTGAAAATAAAACTATCCTTAAGAAAATCTAATTATTTTGTAGAAAATGATCTTTTCTGTTTAAAAATATTTTTTGGTAGTTTTTTGGTAAGAAATCCATCTTCCTGGTGGAAAAATAATCTTTTTGGGTAAAAATTAAACTTCATCATTAAAAATTCATAATTTTTAATGAAAATCTAGGTACTGGGTTCCAAGCAGAACTACTTTATTAAAAAATCATTTTTTAAAAAGGTTTTGTTAAAAATTAATTTTTTATTTCTGAAAATTAAACTTTTGTATTTTTGTTTGAAAATTTATTCTTGATAAGTCGAAAATTCAACCGCTCGAAAATTCGCCTTTTGGTACAAAATTTATCTTTTATGATTATGGTTAAAAATTCATCTGTCTTTCATAAAATTCGTCTTTTTAGCTTGAAAATTCATTTCTTCTGGTTGAAAATATTTTTTGGTTGAAAATTTGAAATTTTTCTCGAATTTTTTTATTTATTGAAAATTAGTTTTTTATTTTCTATTTATCTTTCATCTTATCTTCTTTTTGATCTTATTAGTTGTCTTCCGTTTTTTTCTATTTTGTTGAAAACGAAATATATTTCGTCTTGAAATCTCAGAAATTAAACGCTTTATTTTAAATTCTACATAATAATTACATTATTCTTATTGGAAGGCAATTATTCCCCTATTTTCGTAAAAAATGACCCTATTTTTCCAGTTTTGAGAGAATTTTAAGCCCAAAATTGGTAACCTAATTTATGAGCGGCCCCTTACCTAAAGCATTGAATAGAGAGTGGAACCCACCCGGACAGATGACAAATCCGCCCCAGTTAACTGTGTACGGTTTCCCCACTACGCGGCTTCCACTCACGCAGCCGAACTGCTTCCGTCGACCACGGGGAAATCACTAGTACACAGCGTATTTTTTAGTTTTAGAAATTTTCTTCCTAGTGCATTTTTGTCAATGGAAAATATTCAAGTAAGAGTTTTTTTATTTTCAACCCACTCTAGTATTTGTAATTTAATTCTTTATTATTTCTTAATCTCTTTTGAGCGTATTTAATGAATATACGAAAAAACATACATTTTATGAATATGAATACCCTGTTGCATGAAATCTTAAATACTAACGCATTTTTGAGTTACAAATGTAATTTAAATTTCAGGCACTGGTGACTGCGAGTGATTTTCGTGCATTTGCACCTGAAAATTTATTTATGAAAATCCTTTTTATTCTGAATTTATATGTTCAAATAGTATTTTATTTGACTTTAATAAAAAAATTAGGTATTATTTACCATACCATAATTCAAACATATTTATTAATTATTAATGTACACACGACTCCCGCTGACCAGGCTCGGCGGCAGCAGTTCGGCTGAGTGAAGGCCAGCCGTGCAGTGGGGGTTCATACCCAGGTAGCTGGGGCGGAATTGTCATCTGACCAATTTCCGACGTTTTCGACAACTTTTCCAAAGTTGATGTATATTTATATTCATGAAATTATTACAACATTAAAATTTTTAAAATAAATTTATTAACATTTATGATGATAATAATATTAATGAATTCATTAATAAATTAAATTGGTATCTTTTTCAGTTCTTACGAGACACTTGGAAAATGCACTGCAGGATGATGAATTCACTATTTCAATAAACCACATTAGACCTAGAAAAAAACCAGTAGGTGAAGATGAAATTTTACTCGCTGTGGAGTTTTCCAAGACCAAAGATAAATTTGTACTTATGCTAGACAGACACACCAAAAGAGGTAAGAATAATTAAATTTAATATTTAAAGAAATTATACATAATAAAAGACTTTTACAATCTATTTTATTACATAATTTTTTTTTACAATAATTGTTATTTTTCGACTTGAAATATTTAACATTTTTTTCCTGAGGTTTATCTTAGATTCAAAAAAATAAAAAATTTATTTTTTCAAACATGTAGAATATTAAAAAAAAATGTAAAAAACAAAGCTTCAATAAAAAATGTTTTGGCATCTGGTCTAATGGATAATTATAGAAATTTTAATTCTTTAATATAGCTTTCTACCTTTTATCCATATATTAATAAGAATTTTCATCCGATGGATTAATTGTTAATTTTTTCCGGTCAATTCAAAAAAGTTCAATAGATTTGAATGGTTTAAAATATTTTTTAAGTAATAAGAGATTTCTAAATATTTTAAAATATTTTTTTAAATTTCAAGGGATTTCTAAATATTTTAAAATATTTTAATAAATTCTGATTTGGTACAAGGAATTCCAGGAAAGATTTTTAATTCTGAATTTCAACAGGGATCTTTCTTTAATTCCCTTCTTCTAAATAAGAATAAAAATTATTTTCCGAAATTTCCGTTCCATGCCAAAAAATGTTATTTATCTATGAAAATTCTCTTTCTAAAAGTGTAAATAATAATTCTTCACTAGAATTCCCTATCCCAAAGTAATCCCAAATAAAATAAAAATAATTTTTGAATTTAAACAAATTCTTATTTAGAACAAGGAATTTTCAAAATCTGACAGATTCTAACTTGAAAAAGGAATTTTTAAAAATATTCTTCTCATAAGAATAAACTTAATATAATAAACTTCTTATAAATCACAATTAAATTCATTTCCAAAATTTCCTCTTTTAAGTCAGAATTATATTTACTTGAAATGTTTTCTATTATTATTATTATTCAGAAATATTGTAACTCCCTTTGCACAAAACTTTGACGAGGAAAGATTTAAATTATGACAAATTCTAAATTGAGACAGAAATTTATTTTTAAATTCACTTCTGAATGTAAATTAAAATTCGTTTTCAAAATTCCCTTTTTATGTTAAAAATCCCCGAAACTGTAAAATTCCCAGAAAAGGAAATATTTGAAATATAAAATTCTTAAAATTATAAAATTTTCGAAATAAGAAAATCCCGAATTGGAAAGTTTCTAAATAATGAAATTCCCGACCGAAAATTGCCGAATTATAAAATATCTGAACTGGTAAATTTCCAGATTATAAAATAGTTGAACTAGAAAATTTCTAAATTGTGAAATGCCTGAACTATAAAATTTCCAAATTATAAAATTACTGAATAATAAAATTCCCAAATTATAAACTTACCGAATTTTTAAGATTCAAAAAATTTTTCTTGAATAATTATTATTTATTGAAAATAAAATAATGAAATATTTGATTTTATGAAATTGAAAAAAAATGTCTAAAAGTTTAAAAAAATTATTGTTTCAATTTAAAATAATAATAATTGAAAAAATATTGTTTAAGTTTTTTTAATGGAGAATTTTTTAATTGGAAAATTTTCTAGTTCGGATATTTTATAGCTAGGAAATTTGCTGTTAGGAATTTCTTGTTTTCGGGATTTTTTTTTTTTGGTTGTGCAACGTTATTATCTATAAATTTTCAAATTCAGGAATTTTAAAGTGTCGGAAATTTTTTTTTTTGATTCTTCAGTTGTCACACAGAAAATTGTCAAATTTTAAAATATCCGCCTCGCATTTAAGCAATTAAAAAAATTGTTTCCAAGCAAAGTTTATCATCCAGAAATGTATTTTTTCGATTATTGTTATTTTAAATTCAAACAATAATACAAAAAACTATAAATTTTCAAAAAAATATTATTTGATAGGAATATTTGATCATTGTATTTTTATTGAATTTATTAAATTTTTTTAATCATTAAAATTTGAAAAATTTTCTTTCGGAAATTTTATTATTTGGGAATTCCCAAATTCGGAAATATTATAAATTGTCGGTAGTTTTGCTGTTCAGTGATTTTAAAATTTGAAATTTTTATAGTTTGACAATTTTATAAATTTTGGAATTTCATTATCCAGAAATTTACAATTCGGGAATTTCGCAGTGCCGTGAATTGTATTTTTTAGGATTTTTCAGTTGTTCATAGAAAATTGCCAAATTATAAAATATACAAATTAAAAAATCTCTAAATTATGAAATTTCTGAATTTTAACGATTACAAAAATTGTTTTTAGGTAAGAATTTTTACTTAGAAACATATTTTTTCAATTATTGTTATTTTAAATTCAAACAATAATTTTAAAAAATATACACTTTCAACAAAATTTTCTTTGATAAAAATATTTAATTATTTTTTTTATTCTTGAGTTTATTACATTTTTTTTAATCGTTTTAATTTTAGGAAATTTTTTATTTCAGATTTTTTATGGTCAGGACATTTTCTGTCGGGAATTTTATTATTCAGCGCATTTTCATATTCGTCAACATTATAAATTGTCAGGAATTTCACTGTTCGGGGATTTTAAAATTAAAAATTGTTATATCATAGCAATTTTATAATTCTGGGAACTTTATCATTCGGAAATTTACAATTCGGGAATTTCACAGCGTCGGAAATATTATTTTTTGTGATTTTTCAGTCGTCCGCAGAAAATTGCCAAATTATAAAATATCCGAATTATAAAATTCTTGAATATAAAAAATTTAAAAACTTGTTTTAAAGCAACATTTTTTATCCAAAAATATATTTTTTCAATGATTATTATTTTACATTTAAACAATGATTTTAAAAAATTTAAACTTAAAAAAAATTTCTTCTATACAAATATTTAATTATTATGCTTTTATTAAATTCACTTATTACTTTTTAATGGTTTAAATTCTGGAAATTTTATAGTTCGGATATTTTTTAGTCAGAAAATTTTCTGTCGGGAATCTTATCATTCAGGAAATTTTCAAATTCGGTACTATTATGAATTGTGGGAAACTTTATTATTCGGGAATTTTAAAATTCGAAATTTTCATATTTCAGCCATTTCATTATTTCGGAAACTTCATTATTCGAAAATTTTTAAATTCGGGAATTTTATAGTGTCGGAAATTTTAGTTTTTGGGATTTTTCAGTCGTCCCACAGAAAATTGCTAAATTATAAAATATCCGAATTAGTAAATTCCCGAATTCAAACAATTAAAAAAATTCTTCTCAATTAAAATTTTTTATCCAGAAATTCATTTTGTCAATTATCGTAATTTTAAATCAAAAATATAATTTTTAAAAATGTTAACATAAAAAAATTAATTGATAAAAATATTTGATTATCGTATTTTCATAAGGCTTATTAAATTTTTGAAATTGTTTCAATTTGGGAACTTTCTTTTTTGAGAATTTTCAAATTCGGTAATATTATGTATAAACTGTTCGGGAATTTTCCAGTTCGGGAGTTGTATAATTATTTTGAAATTTTATTATTCAAGAATTTTCTAATCAGGCAATTTTAAAGTGTCAGGAATTTTATTTTTCGGGATTCTTCAGTCGTCCGGAAAATTCTCAGTTCTGTATCAGAATTATTATTTTTTTAGAAAATGTCCTGTCCTAAACTGAAAATTATATATCTTTACCAAAATTCTATGTCGTGACTTAGAATTATAATTTTTTTAGAAAATTCATTGTTCCAAGTCAGAATTGTAATTTTTGTTGGAAAATTCTCCATTTCAAGTGAACAAATTCCTGGTAATTTTTCGGTTTTCCCACTTTAACAGTTAGGTGGACACTGCGCTTATAAAATAAATTTAAAAAAAAATTTTCAGTGATTCTTGAAACTGCTGAAAATGGTTTTTCCCGCTCGGAACATCTTGTGATTGACAGTTTAGATGTAATTGAGCCATTTAAAAGTCTCGTTGTTGTTCTTCGTCAAAAACAACCCGACGCACATCTTGAAATTTACGTCGATTGTCTTTATCAAGGAGAAATTCCCATAAAAAGAACAATGAGGGATATGTCAGAAATCGAAGATTCATCTTCTCTGAGAGTGGTAAGTATTCGCCCCAAAAAATATTCATCTAAAAAAATAATGACAAAAATCAGTAAAAGATTCTATTATTCAACTTGAGTTTATTTTGCAACGTAATTGTTATTATTTTTTCCACGATAATAAATCAATAAAATAGGCTTGTTCGTTGACTCGTGTTCCAGAAAAAGGGTCGTGTGGGCATTTAACCAGGTGCCCACGTAAATTCCATAACAAAATCGGCATTGCATTAATTCATGATTTCACGATCTGATATCTTGAGATACCTGTACATCGCGAATTTCGCAATCGGATTCTCCACTTCGATTTAATCTGAATTTAAAACAATATATTTTATTCATGACTTTTTAGAGGGAAGTTTTAGAATTATTTTAATTTGAATCTCGCGCCTAAATATGCAAATCGCACTGATCAGCCAAAAAAGGAAAGGGGTTTGCGCGCCTAATTTAAATTTTATTATAACGGCTTTTACTGAAATAAGCAATCAATCGGTGTTGTGCGATTATGCAGTGTTTCAAATTTTCAAATAAGAAATTTTATTTCATGACAAAATTTATTTCAAAATTTGTTCCAAACATTATTAATAAAAAAAATTTCAATTATGAATGATTTTTTTAATATTGAGAAATAATTCTGTTTTCAACATTTTGCTACCATACTATAATTTATAAACTTTTTCACATTTTAATAGAGATGAGAAAAATGGAATTTCAGACAAAAACTTAAAATATTTTAATTTACGAAGTGTTTAAAGCTTTTTAAGAATTTTGAAAGGTTTCAAGAAAAGCAAAAAAAAGTTTTTTAAGATATGCGAAAAATTTTTTAATGATTTTTGATTTAAAAAAATGAATATTAGAAGAAAATTAAAAAAGATTTTAAATTTGTTCAAATAATTTCGAAAAAAAGCTTTTTAAGGATTTTTGAAAGGTTTTAAAAGAATACATCTTTTAAAAGATTTTTGAAAAAATTTGCAATGATTTCTTTGCTGAAAATTTAATTTTTATAGGAAATTGGAAAAGATTCGAAATGATTTCTTAAAGTTTAAAAAAAGAATCTTAAATATTTTAAAGCAAAATTTTTCAATTTTTTATAATTTAAAATTTTTAGACAGAATTCAAGTGAGTATAAGAGATATTTAGAAGTTTTAAAATGATAATAAAATAATACAAAACTTGAAAAGATTTGAAAATTGTAGAAAAAATTTAAGTAAGTTTAAGATATATAAATAAGTTTTGAAATGATAAAAAAATAATTGCAAAATTTAAAATATTTTTAAAAAATTTTAAACAAAATGTAAGTTTTTAAAGATTTTCAATTAAGAATTCAAAGCTTTTTAAGATTTTCGAAAGTTTTCAAGAAAATAAGCAAATTTTTTTACAGCTCATGGAAAATTTTAAATGATTTTTTATTTACTTAAATTGACATTGAAGGAAAATTCAAAATGATTTAAAGAAGCTTTAAAAGATTTCTAAAAATGCAGAAGAAAATCTGGAAGATTTTGAGGCAATTTTTAAAGATTTTTTAAAATTTTCGGAATCATTCTAGTTAGCTTAAAAAATGTTTGCAAATCTATCTCTTAGTAGGAATTTAATCTTTCTTGGTTAAAAATTTAACTACTTGGTTAACAGTTGAACTACTTTGTTAAAAAATTTTTTTTAAAGATTCATCATTTTAGTTGATAATTCATCTCTTTGGTTGAAAGTGTCACTATTTTGTTGAAAATTCGTCTTTTTTGCAAAAAATTAATCCTTTTAGTTGAAAAATAATTTGTTTTGGTTGAGGATACAACTATTTTTTTTAATTCGTCTTTTTCGGATGAATTCAACTGCTTTTAATTTAAATATTTACTATTATAGTTATTGTTGAGAATTTGTCCTTTTTTTGAGAAAATTCAACTACTTGATTGACATTTCATCTACTTTATCAAACATTTATTTTTTTCGTTAAAAATTGATCTTTTTTCTCGAAAATGTAATTATTTTGTAGAAAATTCGACTCTTTCGGTGAAAATTTAACCTTTTTTCGTTAAAGATGCAAATGTTTGGTTAAAAATTAATGTGTTTTGGTTGAGGATTAACATTTTTCGTGAAAAATGGGTCTGTTTAGAATGAGTTCAACTGTTTTTGGATTGAAATTAAAATATTTGTTGGTTGAAAACTCAACTTTTTGGTTAAAATCTCAACTTTTTGGTTGCAGATTAACTTTCTTGTGGAAATTTTGATTTAACGTATCTAAAATCTTCAAAAACCATTAAAAATTTTTTTTTTATTTTAAAAAAATTTATAATTTTATATTTTTATTAACAATTGTTTTTCCCCTTAAATCCAAAAACTATACGCGCGCACATTTCGCGATTGATGATGCTAATTACGTATAATAGTCGACGATTCGAGAGAGGAAATGTTCTGTTCATCAGGGAACACTAATTAATGAATGACTGTTGAATTGTTATCAATAATTGAATGAATTAATTAAAAAGGTATTTGATAGTGTTCAAAAATCATGATCAATGATTTATTTCTCGATTTAATTCTTTTAGAAGTTGATAATTGTAACTCATACGTTTTGAAAGATTATGTTGTCCATTCCGATGACAATTAACAAAGAAAATATACTAAAAAAACATTTAGATAATGTTGATAAGATTCTTTTTACATTCTGAAAAATATTTTGATCAAACAAATTCTTTCTTTGATATTGTGTCAAACAAGTATTTTTTTTATTTAAGCAAAGATGTGATTTAAATAAAATTGATTTGAATCAAATTCACAATTATCTAACTCAAACAAATTTTATCTCTGATATAGGGTTAAACAAATATTTTTTTAAATGTTGTTAACAATATTCGATGTTTCGAGCGACGAAATGCTCTCCTCATCAGAAAACATTAATCCATATTGGTCAATGAGAAGTCCATTTCTTTGACAATATTAAAAATGAAATTTGTTTGAGAATGATGATCCATGATTCTTACCTGGAGTTGATTTTCTTAGAAGTTTAAAAATGGTAACTTATACGTGTTGAAAGTTGGTGACGTTCATACTAATTACAATTTTTAAAAAACTATACTGGATGCAAAACGACATACTTCAGACCAAAAAAAAATATTGAGAAGATCTTTTAGTGTGTACAATAGGCTACGTTTCGAGGGACAATATGCTCTCCTCATCAGGAAACATTAATCCATATTAGTCTATAAGAAGACCGCTTATTTGAAATATTAAAAAGTCAATTTGTTATGCTAAAAAATCACGATTCTTGTCATCTCGATTTTATTCTTTTAGAAGTTGAAGAATTTTAACTCATACTCGTAGAGAAAAAGATGTCTTGAAACAAAACCATTGTCCTCTTGCGTGTTTTGTTTTGAACTACCTAAATATTTTTTTAGGCAAACAGAATTGTCTGGCTGGAATATCAGATGAAGTTTGTCGCAAACTAAAATGAAAATGCGCTTAACTTTAACTTTAAGAGGCTATTCTATTTGTGCCAAGAAACATCCTTTTGACACAATGAAGGATCTTCCTAAAATCATCGAGGTGTTTTGGTCTGAGGTTTGTCATTTTACGCCCGGTATACTTTTTCTTTAATAATTGTAATTGTAATGGACATAACAAACTTTTAACATGTACCCTAAGTAAAATGTCCTCTTGTGTCAACAAGAGGATATTCTACTATTGAAATTAAAAGAATGAACTAGCGACGATAATCATGCATCATGATTTTTAAAGATTAAAAATTAACTTTTTAATATTGTCAAACAAATAGACTTCTTATTGAAGAATCTAAATTAATGTTTCCTGGTGTCCACACGGAGAAAAGTTTGCTTAAATCAAAAGCATAGTCTTCTTGTCTGTTTTATTTTAAAACAAATGAATATTTTTTTTGCACATACAGAATTATTTCGCAGCAAGATTAGTTGAAATTTGTCCCAAAAAGGGGAAATTTTAAGAGAAAGTTTCAATTGTGTCAAGAAACATCCTTTCGACACAATAAAGGATCTTCTCAAAATCACCGAGGTGTTTTTGTTCTGAAGTGAAACATTCTTTCAACATGTACCCTAAGTAAAATTTCCTTTTGTGTGTCAACATAAGAAAACTTTATTTGTGGTACATGTTGAAAGTTTGTGAAGTCCATTTCAATTACAATCATTGAAAAAATGTATACTGGATGTAAAATGATTCACATTAGACCAAAAACACCTCGATGATTTTGAGAAGACCCTTTATCGTGTTAAAAGGATGTTTCTTAAAACAGCTGGAATTTCTTTTTA
>JAUELO010000232.1:3143288-3153348 GCA_032357855.1 Amphibolips quercusostensackenii | reverse complement strand
AGCTGGAATTTCTTTTTAAATCTAAGGTTACAAATATTTTCATTTGTCTTAAAGAGAATCTTTATAAAGCAAACATTGTCTTTTTGTGACAAACTGCAACTAACCTTGCTGCCAAATAATTTTGTATGTGCAAAAAAGATATTTCTTTGCTTAAAAAAAAAACAGTCAAGATGACAATGCTTTTGATCTAAGACAACCTTTTCTTTGAGTGGACATCAAGAAACATTAATTCATATTCATCAATAAGAAGTCCATTTGGTTGACAATATTAAAAAGCCAATTTTAAGTGTTTAAAGATCATGATCAATGATTATAATTTCGAGATAATTCGGTTAGAAGTTAAACAATTGTAACTTTTACATGTTGAAAGTTTTTGATGTCCATTATTAATGACTTGAAGAACACATCACCAACTTTCAATACCTATAAGTTAAATTTTTTTATCATAGATAATGAGTTTTAAACCCTAGAAATTAAATTTTTAATATTGTCAACCAAACGGACATTTTGCTGACAAACAATTGATTAATGTTTCTCGGTAATGATAGCATTTCGTCTCTCGAAACGGCGACTATTATACGCAAGAGTGATGGGTAAGTTACTTTTTAAAAAGAACTAGTTATAGTTACCGTTACATCACGAAAAAAGTAACTAGTTATCGTAATCGTTACCGATTTAAAATGTAACTTTTTCTTGGTTGCATTTCCCCAAAAAGTAACTCTCGTTACTTTTTCAGTTACTTTTGTATTTTATATATATATACAAATTTCATTTTGACGAAACTTTGTTTATAAATTTCGAGTGAAAGTTGTCATACTTTTTAATGAAAGTCGTAGGTTATTTATGACCCACATAATATCTTTAAAACAAGGAATGTTTTAGAAAATTTTGAATTTCAGTGTGGAAGAAAAATTCTAGCTTCAACTATTTTGAGCTATAAATGTCTTTGGCGTTAGAAATTATTTATTGTTTTTTGTAAAAGTGTCTTTTAGATTTTATATCTAGTTAAGACTTCTACTTCTAGAAGATGTACAACATTCTAAGACCAACAGAAAATATTTCAGTACACGTTGAATTTTCAACTAAAAAGCAAAATTTTTTAATCATTACAGACATATTTTCAACAAAATACAAGAATGTTCAAAGAAAAGAAGAGAAGTATCCAAAAAAATAGTAGTTGAATCTTTAACGAAACAATATAAATTTTAAACCAAAAATGGAATGGTTCAATTTTCATTTAAAAAAATGAATGTTTAACAAAAAAATGTCAACAAAATATTTGATTTTTCTAACGGAAGAGATGAATTTTCGACTGCAATGATGAATCTTCAACACAAAAAAAGCATTTAACTTTCAGCAAAAAATAATGAATGCTCAATAAAAAAGGTAAAAGTCGAAATTCCACCAAAAAAAGATTTTCATTTTGAATCAGATACAGTTAAGCTCAACCTACAAAGACGAATTTGCAACAAAATAGGTAAATTTGAAAGCAAATAGATAAATTTTCAACCAACAGGAAGATAATTTTTTAAGAAAAAAGATGACTTCTTGTCAAAAAAGTGTAATATTTGATATTAAAAAAAAAATATATATATTTTTTTTTAATCAAAAATAGTTACATTCTACCGAAAATCACTGTTCAACAAAATAGTTAAATTTGCAGTCAAGACAGACAATAAATCAACCAGATTGTTGAAGTTTCAAGCTAAAAAGGCGAATTAAAAAAAAAGTTGATTTTCAACCAAATAATAAAATTTCTATTTAAAAAAAGTTTACTTCTCAATGGAAAATGTAATATTTTCAATTTAACTAGAAAAGACGAATTTTTAACAAAATAGCAAAATTTGAATCCAAAGAGATAAATTTTCAACCAAGAATATAATTTTTGACAAAAAAAGGACTAATTAAAAAAAATGCATGAATTTTCAACTTGAAAAGATTAATATTTTAATCAAAAAAGAATTCAATTTTAAATAAAAAACAGTTATATTGTACCAAAAAAATAATTTGTATTTAAATAGTTAAACTGTCAGTCGAGAGAGAAAAAAATCAACCGGATTTTTAAAATTTTAAGCCAAAAAGACGAGTTTTCAACAAGAAAGTTGATTTTCAGTCGCAAATAATGAAATTTTTATCCAAAACGATGATTTTTCAATGAACAAATGTAATAGATAAAATTTCAACGAAAAAGGACAAATTTTCGAAAAGTTTGTTTGATTTGAAACTAAATAAATAAATTTTTAACAAAATAAATACATTTCCAAGTAAAAAAAATCAATTTTCAACTAAAAATGGGACAGTGAAATTATCAAAATTAAAAAAATTAATTTTAAATAAAAAAGATAAACTTTCAACTCAAATTATGTATCTTTAACTATAATAGTTGAATTTTCAACAAAAAGATGAAGTTTTAACAAAAGAGTTTAACTTTTAACCACGCACTTGAATTTTAAACAAAAAATATAAATTTTTAACCAAGAAGATTAATTTTCTCCCAGAATAGGTAAATTTTCAACTGGAAAAGACTAATTTTCAACCGAAAATGGAATAATTTAATTTCCAACCAACAAAAACAACAAATTTTCCGCAAAATAGTTAAATTTACAACAAAAGTGATGAATTTTCAATTAAAATGATGAATCTTCCACTGGAATAGTTAAATTTTTAACCAAAAAGATTAGTTTTTAACCAAGAGCATAATTTTTTACCAAAAAAAAAAACAACTTTGAAACAAAATACCTGAATATTCAACATAAAAAGATCAATTTTCAACAAAAAATGGGACGGTTAAATTTTTAATTAAAAAAATTAATTTTCAATTGAGGAAATTAATTTTCAATTAGAAAAAACTAATTTTAAATGAAAGAAGATGAACCCTTAATTAAAAGTGTGATAGTTAATATGTATATTTCAACAACAAAAATGTAATTTAAAATCAAAAACAGTTTAATTCAAACAAAAAAATAATTTTCAACAAAAAAGTTGTATACATTTTAAATTAAATAACAAAATTTTCTTTCAAAAAATATGAATTTTTAACTAAAATAATAAGTAAAATAACTGGAATAGTTGAATTTCCGTTTAAAAGAATTCATTATCAATCAAAGAGAAATGAATATTTTATTCCTGAAATTATTTTTGTATTTCTTTCTAAGTTTTTTTATAGATTTTAGAAAATTTTAAATAACAGGGCGGCAGAAAAATTTCAATTTTCCTATAATGCGCTATAAATTTCTATGGCTGTCTGCCACTACAATTTGAATGATGAAAATGAAAGAATATTTGGAAAAGCAATAAAATTAATTGCTTGTCGTAAAAAAGACTTGTGAAACACATTTCGAAAGTAACGAAAAAAATAACGGTTTTTATAGTTACTGTTACTGAAAAAAATGTAACTAGTTAAAATTCGTTACTTACAAAAGTAATTTCGTTACCATTATCGTTACCAAAAAAAAGTAACTAGTTACAGTGACTAGTTAAAAGGAACTAGTTACTTCCCATCCCTGATACACAATAAAGGATCTTCTCAACATTATCGAAGTATATTTGGTCTGAAGTATGTCATTTTATATCCAGTATACTTTTGATAATATTATAACTAGTAAAAAAATGTAAACACAAAAATTGAAACTCACTCGCGTCAAAATGAAGAAAATGATTAATGGTTCATGGGGGCTTATGATTAAAAAATTTATGAATTAAATTACGATTTCATTTCTCTTTTTGTCATCTCGTCCTCGAAAGAATTTTATTTATATGATACGGGTGACGCTTCGCTCGTGGGACGAAGTCTATCCAATTATGGCTGGCAAGCACTAGGTTTATGTACTACACAACGCCTAAGCACTTTCCTAACCCGCAGCCGTGACCAGCATCCCGATTTGTTATCTCGGAATTTAGACCTGGGACCATTTATGGCTCTATCTTTTTTCCAATAGATTCTTATCGAATAATGCATCCCATTATATTCTTCTTCATAAAATTGTAAATCTTCAGCCTTCAGGAGATGCATTTTAGGAAAAACAAGTCCATCACTTTCAAGATGCCGTTTCGATACTACGTCACGTTATTTATGAAAACATTTTCCCGAAGGGGAAACAACTCATAAAAATGTGATATTTTCATTTTGAAAATTTGAAATTGAAAATTGCTGCAACCTTGATGACTTACATACGAAATTTCTTGAATTTTGAAGATTTAGCGTTGAAATCTTGACGTCGGGTTTTCACGGAATAGACTAAATCTTATTTTTTTATACAGCAACAATTTTCTAAATAAATTTATTTTCTGGTGAAAATGGTTAATTATTTAAGCAAATTTAGTTTGAAAATGCACAATTCAGCCATTCTATATTAAATACCAGTACCTCTACAGTGACCTACGTGGATAATTTACCAGCAAAAGTAATTTTCAGTCCATTTCATGAAAACCCGAAAGTCCATCTATTTAATGACAACTAAAAAGTTAATTTGTTTATTAAGTTTAATAATACTATTAGAAAATTGTATGGAATAAAATATCTGAGTTTTGTTAATCCTTAAGAAGGTATTTTTGCTCATTAATTTGCTTATAACAAATTAATAATTCTTTATATATGCTCACGAATATATGTGAGCATTCCTACACAGAAAAACTGAGGTTCACTAAAGTTGCGGATCAAATAAAAGTTGGTATTGTTTAGAACTTGAGCTCCGAAAGATACCCACAGGGACCCAAAACCGTTCCATTCGAGCCCACTTGAAAAGAATAACATCAATGCGCATTCACAAACCAACCGCTTGCAAAGTAGGGCGCGCTTATTTGAAATATTGAAAAGCACCATTTTTTTTAACTAATAATAATAAAACATAATTATATTTCAACATGTTAATAGTTTTTTAACACTGTAGTTCAAATAAAAATAACTATAAATCTATTTAAATTGTATTAAAAAATAAATTTTAATACACGTGCGAACAAACTTTGCAGAATTCAACTCAGCACTGATTTTTCTCTAAGTTTCTTTTTAATTTTATTTAAAGTTTAAAATTCGATTTTTGAAAACGTTTTTCGTAATTTTTCTATGCTCATTTTCAAAACAAAATTGTTCATCCAGAAATACATTTCTTTAAATTATTGTTATTTTAAATTGAAACAGTAATTTTTGAAAACTTTGAACATTAAAAAAATTTGTTTATTTCATAAAAAATATAAGAGCCTTTTATTTTTAATTAATAAATAATATTTATCACACAAAGGATTTTTTATTGTTTAAATTCAGGAATTTTATGATTGGAAAATTTTCTAGTTCGGATATTTTATAATTCGTCAATTTTCTGTTGGGAAATTCCCAATTCTTCATTTTCAAATTTCGGAAATTTTATAATTCCGGGAATTTCATTATTAGGGAATTTTCGAACTCAGGAGTTTTACAGTTTCGGCAATCTTATTTTTCTGGACTTTTCAGTCGTCCCTTAAAATCTTCAAACATTTTTGTATTTTTCACGTCTTGAGAAGGAACTGAAAACGAATTCAAAACGCGTAGGTGCTTTATTATAAAAAATGAATTAAACATTTATGCTGGTAATTAACAAAATATATTTCTATTTTTCATATTTCTACTTATTATCTCTATTTTTTTCAGTTTCCATTTAATATTCACCTTTTATAAAATTCAAATTACAAATTCTTGATAAATAAATATTAAATATTTCAAATTGTACCTGTAATGAAATTCGTTTATCCATTTTATTTAATATACAAAATTTTAAATGCATAAATTAGCAACAATAATAAAAAAAATGAAAAAAGATTACATTAAATAACATGATATTTTTTATTTACTAAATACTCATTTTATTTTTTGACCTAACGCTCAGAATATATTAAAAGCCATCCACACACCACTCGAGCATGTTCAAATATAATTCCTATTTTCAAACATTTCAAATAGGCGGGCCAATTGCAGCCAATAAAGCGCTTTATGTTACGCATGCGCAGTAGAGCAGAGAGCCTGCATTAGCAGCACTGCCGATGACTGACGAAAAGTTTCTTGCATATGAATACGCCTTTATGTTGACAACTTTGCTACATAAGCTGCAAATTATATGTATTAAGTCATTTTTTAAATTTTAATTGCAGTAATATTTTATTCTTCAAATTTCTTTATTGAGTTATGTTGTTGCAGCTCCTTTGGAACCAAAAATTGGTTCTAATTGATCCCCCAGTTTTTTCTGTATCGAAACAATTTACGCTGACCTAAAATTTTATTCAGTAATTGAAAACAATCTTAACAAAAAACAAGACTTAAATTTTCGAGATTCTTATTTGTTCATGACTAAAAAATTTTGAGAAATTTTTTTCAAAAAAAAAAGGGAAAATGTTTTGCTGTTCAGTATTTAACTTAAGGGAACTTCAAACATTATATTTATTGATTTCATAATTCATTTCGCGGTGTTTCTAACGTCAAAAAATAACAATTGAGAATTGTTTATCAAATACAAAATATAAAAATTGATATTTTGAAACATTTTAAAAATGTTTCTTTCATTTCAACACTTTCGGTGTACATTTATATTTCGGGTTCAGAATTAATCACTTTTGGCTAAAAATTTTACTATTTGATTGAAGATTTAACTACTTTGTTAAAAACTTTTTTCTTTTTTTGTTGAAAATGAATTTCTTTGACTGAAAATTTCATCAGTTTTCAAAAAATAAATTTTTCATTAAAAGTTTGTATTTTTTTGTTGAAAATGCAACTATTTGGATAAA
Organism: Amphibolips quercusostensackenii; assembly: GCA_032357855.1. Lineage (NCBI taxonomy): Eukaryota > Metazoa > Arthropoda > Insecta > Hymenoptera > Cynipidae > Amphibolips > Amphibolips quercusostensackenii. Next base: position 3,146,598 of record JAUELO010000232.1, on the reverse strand, counting down.
AGTTAAACTGCTTTGTTAAAAATTCATCTTACTGCTTTGGAACTAAACTGTTTCGTTAAAATTCGTTTTTTTTTTTGTGTTGAAAATTAATTTTTTTAATGAAAATTAATTTTTTGACTGGAAATTAATTCTTTACTGAAAATTAATTTTTTAAATAAAAATTAATTTTTTAACTAAAAATTAAACTATTCCATTTTTGGTTAAAAATTAATCGCTTTCTTTGAAAATTCAACTATCAAATGTTTCATTAAGAATGAATATTTTTTCGTTGCAAATTCAACTATTTGCTTGAAAGTTGAACTACCTAGTTGAAAATAAATTCTATTTGTTGAAGATTTGAATATTTCATTAAAAATTCATTTTTATTTGGTTTAAAGTCCATTTGTTAAACTAAACATTTAACCATTCTATTCTAGCTTGAAAATTAATCGCTTTTAGTCGAAAATTCAACTACTTGATTAATAATTGAACTACCGTATCAAAAATTTATTTTATTAGTTGAAGATTTATCCCTTAGATGAAAAATTTATCTATTTTGTTGAAAATTTGATTTTATTTTGTTAAAAATCAATTTCTTTAGTTGCAAAGTCAACTATTAATTTATTTTAATTTGTCTTGTTTTTTTAATTTAATGCTTGAAAATTCAAGTGTTTTGTAGGTAATTCGCTTTTTTGACTTATAAATTCAACAAATTGGTTAAGATTTATTTCTCTTTTGAATGGAAAATCTTTCTACATTAAAAATTCATCTCTTTTAGTAGAAATTTGATTTTTTTTTGTGCTAAAGTGCAACTATTCAACATTTTGTAGAAAATTCATCAATTTCGTTAAAAGTTCTTTTTTGGTTAAAAATTCAAATATTTCGGTTAAAATTCGTCTTGTTTGTCAGTTTGTCAGAAATTTTTTTGTCTGTTTGCATTGGAAATTCAACTATTTTGGTAAAAAATTATTTTTTTTTTAATGAAAATTCTGGTTGAAAATTAGATTTTTTTCGTTTAAAATTATTTTTTTTTTATCTGAAAATCTAACTATTTCATATTTTGTGAACATTTGTTTTTTTTTTGGTTAGAAATTCATTTACACTTTTAAAATTTTGTATACTTAATTGAAAATTAATTTTCTTGATTGAGAATTTACCTTTTTGTTTCAAAATTGAACTATTTTGGTGAAAATTAACTATTTGGTTAAAAATTCATTTTTTTTCTAGTTGAAAATTTATTTTTGAACTGAAGACTTAACTGTATTACTTTATAACCAAATAATTTAGTTTTTAACAAAATAGATAAACTTTTAACCAAATAGTTGAACTTTTGACAAAGAAGATTAATTTTCTACCGAAGAAGAAGGAATTTCCACAAAATACAATTACTTTGAATAAAGTATTATAGTTGAATTTCAAAGTAAAAAAGATAAATTTGCAGCCAAATAATTGAATTTGAATCTAAAAAAAATTCTAACCAAAAACGGCGTAGTTACATTTTCAATTTAAAAATTAATTTTTTACCAAAAAAACAACGATTTTTCCACAAAATATTTAAATGTTAAACCAAAAAGATTAATTTCTAACTGAACTGATTTTTACCCAAGAGATAAATGTACAATCGGAAATGGAATAGTTAAATTTTCAGGCAAAAAATGTAATTTTAACTTAAAAAACCGAATTTTTAACAAAACAGTTCAATTCTTCAAAAATAGTTCACTTTTCAACCATAAAGATTAATTTTTAAGCAAGAAAATTAATTTTAAACCAGAAAAAAACGAAATAAAAAATAATTACATGAATTTTTAAATAAGAAAAAACAAATTTTCACCAAGAATGAAATAATTAAATTTTCAACCCAACTACTTTCGACTAAAATCAAGAATCTTCATTCTAAAAAATTAATTTTTAACAAAGTATATAAACTTTCAAGCAAGTAGTTGAACTGTCAACTAAAAATATACATTTACAATCAACTATGAAATAGTTAAATTTTCAGGTAAAAAAATTCAACTTAAAAAGAAAGGAATTTTTAACAAAATAGTTAAATTTCTCACCAAAATAACTTAATTTTTGACGCAAAAGATTAATTTTACCCAAGTAGCTGATTTTCCAACTAAAAAAAATAAATTTGCAATAAAAAATGGTATAGGTAAATATTGAGATAATAAAATTAATTTTCAACCAAAAAGATGAATTCTCAAGCAAGAAGATTAATTTTTAACTACGAAAAACAAAATTTTAATAAAAAATGAAATACCTAAATTTTCAGTAAAAAAATTAAATTTCAGCCTAAAATAAAACAAAGTTTCAACTCAATAGTTAAATTTTCAACCAATCTATTTTCAAATAAAATCAAGAATATTCAACCTGAAAAATGAATTTTTAACAACGTAGTTCAAATTTCAGCCAAATAGTTGAATCGTCAACTAAAAGAGATTAATTTGGTTTAATAGAAAATGTAATAGATACATTTTCAGCTAAAAATATTAATTTCAACTCATAAAAAATGAATTAAAAAAAAATTTAATACCTCACAAAAATATTTCAATTTTCAATAAAAAAGATAAATTTTCAAGCAAGAAGATTAATCTTGTACCAATAAATATGAATTTTAAAAATACTGCATGAATTTTCAAACAATTAGTTGAATATTTAACTAAAAAATTTTAATTTACAAATAAAAAAAAGAACAGTTAAATCTTCAGTTAAAAAAACAAAGTTTTAACTATATAAAAAAAGAATTTTCAACAAAATAGTTAAATTCTTCACCAAGATAGTTCAATTTTCAAAAAAAAAAATGAATCTCAAGCAAGAAGATTAATTTTCAACAACAAAACAAATAAGAAAATACATGAATTTCCAACCAAGAAAAAAAAATTTCATAAAAAATGAAATATTTAGATTTTCAGATAAAAAAAATCATTTTCAACAAATAACAAAAGGAATTTTCAATAGTGTAGTTGAATTTTCATCAAAGAAAAAAAAAGAATTTGCCATCAAAATAGTTGTATTTTCAATCAAAAGAGACGAATATTTATCAATCTATAAAATGGATTAGCTTTTCAATAAGTAGTTGAATTTTCAACCTAAAACATGAATTTTCAATGAAGATTATTTTTCTACCAAGAAGAGAAAAATTTTCAACTATAAATATACATTCTGAACCAAAAATGGAACAGCTTAATACTCAGCTGAAAAAAAATAATTTTCAAACGAAAAAAATTTCAACATAAAAGTAGGAAACTATTTGAATAACCAATGTTAATTACTCCCAGATACCTGAGTCATCCTGTGTTTTACCCAATGGTTGAATTTTCAATGAAAGAAG
>JAUELO010000232.1:3127531-3138779 GCA_032357855.1 Amphibolips quercusostensackenii | reverse complement strand
TTCCGTTGCTCTGCTGGATTGCTGACGGTCAGTGTTTTTGGCCTTTGGAGGCATTCTTCTGTCCCTCTTGGTTGGGTTTTTTGCGGCGGGGGCCTTGGGACTCGGACTAGACAATTCCGGCGATCTTGAGGTATCCCGCAGTCTAAGGGAAACCGATTCCTTCTGTCCTTCTGTTTTCTTTTTGTCTAGAGTAGCGGCCCTGGTCGATATCTGACCGCGAACAAATTCCTATCGGCAAGAATGGCCCGTGCGCCTTCTCAGCACCTGCGCCATCTCCAAGCGAAACTACGGAATTCTATTCCTCATTCTTGGGCTGCGAAAAAAGTTTCTTGTTAATTACGTCTAAATTAACTGACGAATAATGTTTGGGGTCCTTATTATGCGCCTTTTCAAGTACTTCTAATTTATCTTGGATCTCATAAACTACTGCGGTTATAGTATTTTGCCTGACGATTCGACGCTAGATCCAAATGATGCGCTACTGAATCTTCAAGGGCCGACAATCGTTTAATCCTACACTCCCAATCTTCTACTGCTAAGGTCGCGATATCGGGGGCTCCCTCCTCCTGTCTGTTCAATGACTTTGCCAGTCTTGGCTATCTGCTATAATTTAGGAGCGCTGACGACACTTAAGTGGAATTATGGACAGCTGTGTTGTTTGTGAAGCGGAAATAAGGGAGGTGCTCATTCCAACTCCGATGATCACTTCTACAAGAGATGATATCATTGCCTTTTACACTCGGTCTACTTGCGTATAATACGGCAGAATAGTCGAATGCCTAATTCCCAATTCCGACGCAGCCTTTGAAATTAGCTTTTTCACAGACTCGGTGCCATTATCCGTGAACAATATTTTAGGAGTTCTCCATCTAAAAATGACTGTTTCTTCAAACGATTTCTAAAAATTCGCAGTACTAGCTTATTTTAATGTTGGGTCCTTGATACTGTTATAAACATTTTTTTGGAGACCAGAATATACTGATAACCAGAGTGACTGGGTGGAAATGGACCCACCATGTCCGTAGCTGCCACCGACCAAGGTTACTCGATTACCCTTTTACCCGTTAGTCCTACCGGACCGGCCTGGTCTACCTTCATCTTTTGAAGATTTTGCATGCCCGTACGTACTTTGCAACGTCTTTAAATGTTTTAGGCCAATAATGAAGCCACAAGACACATTTGAAGATTTTATCGACACCCGAATGTCTAGACGTTGTAGTGTCGTGAACTTCACTAATCGCTTTATCGTAAAGTTTCAAAGGTAAGAACAGTTTTCAGGCTTCTAAATCAGTCAGGAAACTGATATGGCATATTTTGGACCAACTTTGTCCTTCGAGTATACTAGAGACCGTCTGTCTCCCCAATGGCACATACTACCTCTTTGTTCGGCTCAAACATACGTGAAAGCGCATCTGGTACGTGGTGAAGGGTACCTTTTCTGTGCTTGACCTTAAAGTCATATTGCAACAATTTGAAAGCCCATCTACCCAATCTACCATTGGGATCTTTGAGGATGTAAAGCCATCGGAGACTACTATGGTCAAAAATTACCACAAAGTGATATCCCTCGATGTATGGTCTAAATTTATCAACCGCCCATACCACTGCCAAACATTCCTGTTTGGTTGTCGTGTAGTTCTTCTCAGCACCCTGCATAGACCTGCTAGCAAAAGCTATGACGTGTTCTTCGCCGTCTTGGATCTGGGTGTCGACTGCTCCTGAGCCCGTACTGCTTGCGTCCGTTTGTAAACAGAACGGTAAATTAAAATTTGGTCTGTATAACACGAAAGCGGTTATTAGAGCTGTTTTTAATTTCTGAAAAGCCTTTTCCTGATAATTTCTACATTCAAATCTTTGATTTTTCTTTAGTGATCGGTATAGAGGTTCTGCTTTTGTGTCAAAGTCTTTCACAAACCGTCTTCACTACGAGACCATGCCTAGGAACCGTCTAAGTTTACGCAAATTAGTGAGAGCCGGATAATATGTTATTGACGCCATATTTTCAGGGTCTGGGTGCATTCCCGTTCTATCAACCTGATAACAGAGATAAAGTACTTGGCTACAACCAAATTCGCCTTTATCTGGATTGGCAGTTAGCCCGGCATTTATAATCACATCTAAAAGTCCTTTCATTCAGTAGATATGCCCTTTAAAGGTTTTGCTCACTACGATTATATCGTCCATGTAAGCGAAACCATAGGGCTCGAATTCCGGCGTTATTAGTCGGTCCAGCAAACGTTGAAACGTTGCCGGAGCTACTGACAAGCCGAAAGGCATATAATTGTAATGATGCAGTCCCTTGCCTGGCACTGAAAAAGCAGTGAGTTCCTTACATTCCTCTGAAAAAGAAATCTAGTAAAATGCCTGGCTAAGGTCAATCTTAGAAATGTATTGTGCGGAGGAAAGCTTGTCTAAAATAGCGCTCATGTTTCTCATTGGGTGGGCATCTTTCTTTGCTAACTTATTCAGTTTGCTGAAGTCAATACAGAGTCTGTATTTTCCGTCCCACCATGTGTGTAGCAGGAAGCTTGGCTGGCATTGGAGACATTTTCCTTTTAAGAAAATCGTCTAAATATTTAGCCTCTGATGGCCTTGATTTCTTTATGCCAGCACAGGCTTGTACGGCCTAATTCGACCGAGAAACATCTACAACTTCCGCACGATTATTTGTCACTTTCCGTGGAAGGGTTGCTTCAGAACCGATTTCCTGTCCCTGATACGTTTTCCAGATACCGTTGCCTAATATTCAAATTCGTGGTTTAAACTGAACATCAAAATCAAACAGTTTAGCAAAATCGTGATAAAACAAGACTTCGCAGTCATTTATTGGCACAAAACAAATCGGCAAAAATTTGCATATACCTGAAAATTTAAGTGGTAGTATGGCTTCTCTAGCAGTTTCCCATAATCTTGCTTGGCTATATAAGTGCAACACGATCGAGGATAAAAGTGTCCGTTTAGTGGTTGAACATCCACACAAACGGTAGTAAAAAGGCGCCTTTCGTCAAGTACGACATTTACTTGATCGAAGAGAATCTGAGGGGCCTTAACAACGAAAGCGGTCAGTGATTGGACCCTATAATTACTTGCCCTTATTTGTTTCCCGGTCTGGGTCCAGATCATTCGCTACAGCTCATCGAGGACTGACCAGGTTTGACACAGCGGTGACAAAAAATAATCTTATGTTTAGAGCAATCAAGGTAACTGGGACCTGGCTCTTTACAATAACAACAAGCGTAAAGCACATCTTTCCGTATGTTACCAGTGGTAGTGTGAACTGTGTGAACTGTGTGAACTGTGCTTGGTTGTGTTGGACCTCAAACATTGAAATCCACGGCAGCAGTCAGTGAATTCAACGCTTCTGCGGCCGGGGTACCCTATGGAGGGTATACCAAATTAGCTGGCATCATATCTGCTTGAGGAGTATCTGGATAGACGCCATAATTAAAATAGGGTGAATAATACCCAAAAAAAATTAGGCACAGGAATAAACTGTATATCTAGGGGTCCTACTACAGCACAAGCGCTACCTAAATTGTCACCAGAATTGGTAGCTTTGGTGGGGTTGTTTCTTGAAGGATCACCACGTTTTCCACCTTGATTTTTACCGCGACCTTGTTTTCTATTGATTTTATTATTATTGTTGTTCCCTTGATTATTATTATCGGTCTCCTATTTCTGGGATTGCCTAAGGGTGAAGGTTCATTGCTGGCAGCAGCGACACCATCTGCCTTTCTAGTGTCAGTACGGTAGGCGAATTCTAGCAGAACGCTATCTTTAGTTAAGAAGAGGAGGTGGATAACCTTTTTTTATAGCCGTGGCTGCTTTGTATCTTTCACCCGCGTCCTCTAATTTCTCAAAAGTCCTACATTCGACCTTAGGTAGAGCGTCTAGGAACTTAAGGTGCAAGTTATTCATTGCAAAATGTAGCTGCTCTAGCTCTGATATGTATGTATGTAGGTCGGGCATTCCATTTCATATGAGCGCACTGCCTAAAACGCATTTTTTTTAGACTTACGTGTGTAACTTTTTCTTCGTGCTTCTAATTTTTGTTTATATATATTTAAGGGAGCATCTTTATATCTGAAAAACGAAAATACACGTTGAATGCTTGCCGAATTAAATCTAGCAATCCTCAACTCCTAACGTACTACTTTAGAATTATTTAGAAAAATCTCAAGGAAAAATTCAGTCAATGTTCACTTTATTAATGTATTTCTCTAAATATTATAAAAATACACATTAATCAGCCATCAGAAAAATCTCAAATGAGCGATTCAGTCAATTTTCACTTTATTATAGTCCTTTAAAATCCATTTTAGCAAAAGACCACCTAAGTTTTTATTTTTCTCCACAATCTCAACTAACAGAGTATATTTTTCGAATCTGGAAAAATTATCTCCAAGTTTCACCATTGCCTCCTTGACAATTTTTTACTTTCCTATCATAACAATCCCTTTCCGAAGATGTCCGATATATGTGCTCCATTTCTCAATTCTGAATCCATCCAGTTGGTTCGGTGGGAAGGTGCTTGTAGACCAACTTTTGTGTGCTGGGTGGCAATTCGCGATAAACATCCTCAGGTACACTTTCTGTAAAAAGAATAATTATAATATTAGTATTGCAATTGTTGATAAATCTCATTTTTTAATTCCTTCAAAAATAATTAGGTTTCATTATTTTAATTCCTCACCTCTACACCTGTAATGCAATCCAGACCAAATAATCATTTCCTGGGAGAAGCACAAGACTCCCAGGCTTCCACCTTTAAGGGTCGAGTCAAAAATATTTCTAGAATCAGCAACCAAGCGATCTCCCTCATAAATCCAAAGCCTTATCAAGCCAATCGTTGGTCTGTGAAGAAGACGCCATCTGTAGGCAGTGTGTTCCTTCCATCCAACGTTTCTTGGATCCTTCCACAAAAGTTTTACCTGGTTTGGTGTCGATTCCGTTTTCCACAAACTATTCCTTAACATTTTTCCTGGTCCCGTTTCCGAATTAACCAGCTTAATCTGAATTCCTGGCTCTGCAACAGCTCTGAATGGAACTGGCTCCCAATAAGTTTGTGAAGCTTTCTTCCACATGACTGTGTAAAATTTATGAGAGTTTTGATAGGAAAAGACGAACCCAACATAGTCATCATCTATTGGTGTATTGATGAAGAAAGTCCCATCAAAATCGACTCCATTGAATCTGTCCTTGCCTTTAAAGGAAAAAAATTCAGTTTCTTAGTAAACATTCGTTATGTTTGAAGCATTGACTTCAAAACTCTCTTCTTATTTACCTACTGCCAATCCGGGATCACTGTTCAAAGTTTGTAAGATTTCGGAACCATTGTTATGGATTTGCCAATTAGGATCAGTTTGGGATTCTCCTTCAGGATCGAGGACAATTTTCGTAAATTGACGAAAATCTGTTGTCCAGATTTCACTATTGTTTGGACAGTTATCGAAGGGGTTTAAAATCGTGTCGTTGTCGAAATCATTCCAGCAAGCGTCTCCATAGAGTGAGTCTGCAAAGCATTTTATTTGAAATTAAGAAAGCTGATATAAGAAGGTAAAATTAGTTTTTTTACTTACGTTGAGTACGTCGTTGATCAGGATTGTAGACGAAAACACAGTTGTCATCCTCATTAAGGATCATATCATCATCAACATCATCATCACACCGGTCACCTATTTCATCACCATCTATGTCTCTCTGATCAGAATTTGATACATCAGGACAGTTGTCGATATCATCTTGAACACCATCTTGATCCTTATCACGATTATTGTCACAGATGTCACCAACTCCGTCATTGTCAGCGTCGGATTGATGAGGATTGGCGTAATATATACAGTTGTCACAAGCATCTCCAATTCCGTCATTGTCGTAGTCTTCCTGTTCTTTATTTATCACCTTGGGACAGTTGTCTTCGTAGTCAAAGATCCCTGAAAACATTTTACAATTGAAAATGAAGATCTTTTTAAATATCTTCTGTCAGTAGGATTAAAGATTACCATCGTTATCACTATCTTCATCACAGGCATCACCCCTCCCATCAAAGTCAGTATCTATTTGATTGTAGTTTGATACAGAAGGACAATTGTCGCAAAGATCTCCTATCCCATCACCATCCTTATCTTCTTGTCCCGGATTTGCAATCAGTTTACAATTGTCCACAAGGTTTCCGATCTGGTCATTGTCTGCATCACTGTCACAAGCATCTCCTTGCCCATCGCCATCAACATCCTCCTGTCCACTATTCGAAGTCGAAGGACAGTTGTCAGCTCTACACCTTTGTTCATGGCATGCCAAGTTGTAGTCTGGATATCCATCGTTGTCTGTATCGAATCCACACAAGTGGCCATTTCCAGCCCAACCAATGTTACACTGGAAAGTCATTATTTAAAAAACCTTTCTTACGGAAATATCCTGATAAACATTTCTCTAACAGACAATAAATAGAATTACCCTGCAGATGTACTGATTGACCCCGATGCATTCACACTCAGCATGTCCATCACACCTGGTGATCATATCTGGACACATTCCAGCGCTCGGATGACATCCTATAGTTTGGTTGCCGATGAAACCTTCTCTGCAAGGTCCGCATCTAATTGTTCCCTGAGAAAAGAATCCTTTACACGCCTTCTTAATACAATTCCTTCCTTTTTCGTCCTCTCTTATCATTATTTTCAAAAATGCAAAGTGAAGTTCAATCAAAAAATTTCTTTAAATTACCCACATTCAAATTAAAATTACCCTTTAAATTCTGTAAAAAGTGGATAGGAAAACCTGAAAAACATTATCAAAAAACAAGCAAGGATCCCAATTCTTAATTCGAGGAATCCTCTGATTTTAAATGCACTTCTATGAATTTAATCTAACATCTTTTAAGTCTAACTTTATGGTATGAAGTGAAGGAAGAAGGAGGAAGGAAAATGCAAACATGCTTTGTTGTAACGTGCACTAGTATATTCTCAATATTACAAGAGGATACTTTCGAAAGAAAGTGTCTTTGTGCCATTTGTGCAAGATTATTTGTGCTTGATCAGAGTAGAGAGATCGACTCGTTCCGGCCTAGAAGAGTAATCACGGACAATTCACCTCGGAGTCATTGCAGGGCGAGTTCTCAACGCAGCCTCCATTTCTTCCATCATTACAGCTAGATGTTATTGGTACACACTTCTGTCTGTTCCTTCGAGCATCCTCGACGGTGTAACCGTATGGCTCGGGTCCTGTGTATCCCGCAGGACAAGGACCACATCTAAATAATAAGTGATCGCAAATTAATAATTAATAATAATAAAAAAATTGGGTGAAACCTTTTGTGGGATCCGACAAACTATTGTTTTAGAGTGTCAAGGAACAATTTTTGAGTAGGAACAACAAAAGTGATAAGTTCTTTTGTTTTACCTGTATCCAGTATTCATATTGTGACAAGATGTTAGATGAGAACAGGGTCTTTCAAGATCGCAGAGGTCAAGTGAACAATGTGTTCCATTTCCATGCATTGGATGAGGGCAAAGATCACATGAGTAGTATGGTTCTCTATCCCTTGGGTGGCACTTGACGTTATGGAAACATGGATTTGAATCACAACCTGAACGAATTCGTGTACATTGTCTTCCATCTTTTTTGTATCCTCTCGGACAAGGTCCGCACCTGATAAAGTGTTATTTTAATTGATTTTAAAAGGGTTCTTTTAATAAAGATTCTTACTTGAAAGAGAAATGAGAAATTAAGAAACGAGTTCCAGGAAACTATAGGGTACTGTTTTAACAAAATTTTTATTAGGAAACAAGGAATGAGCAGCCAACTAATTAAAAACCATTGTTACCTCAAATTGCACTACTGACAGTTGGTTTGGAAATTAGCTGTAGGTAAAAATTGTTGCAGGAAAACTGTTCAAGAAATATTGTAAGGGAAAGAATATTAGGATATGATTATTATCGGAAACTATTTTACAAAGCATTGTTGTAAGTCAAGACTGAACAGGTATAAACGTAAACAACTATTGCGAAAAATCATTATTGCCCAAAAATCTCTTATTTGGAAGATACACGTATGAAATTTGGAAACAAATTTTAAGGAACTATGTATAAGTTTAGAAACCCTATTGTTAAAAGGTAACAGGTTTTTAGGAATAGATGTTCAAGAAAAGATTGCAGAAGAGGTTTTTAAGAAACAAGTTTAAACAATCATAATTCACAGAGAATAAATGTTATAATACGGTAATGTTGTTTAGGAATACTAGTATATTGTTATGGGGAATCTTTCTTAACAAAAGCGTTGTTAAAAAAGTTACGTTGTTATTAAGAAGATACAGGTAGAAAATTTAGAAATAAATGTTAAGGAACCATGTATATATTTAGGAAGATTATTGGTAAGAGGTAACAGTTTTTTAAGGACAGATGTATACGGAAAGGTTGTTGAAGAGATTTTGGTTTGGAAATTAACTGTAGGCCAAAATTTCTAAAGGAAAATTGTTCAAGCAATATTGTGAGGAAGATTGTGGGATTGGTTGATTGGGAAAATGTTTTAACAAATGTTGTTAGGAAACAATGAATGGATAACAATACAACCAGATAATGAAAACCCATTGTTATCTAAAATTACCATATTTCTTTCAAATATTACCTATATCCCTCTGGTACGTCGTAACATTGTACTAATTCTGGACAAGGATTATCAGCACATGAAGGCACTCTATGGCACCTACGTCCATCTCCAATATATCGGTCTGGGCAGGCACCACATTGTGGTTCCCGATGTTCATTGACAACACAACGAACACCCTGGTAGCAGAAATCCGTGCAAGGATCTACAATCGGTGCTGGTGGTGCTGGTGGAACTGTTAAAGGTTAAAAGTAACAATAACTGTAATAACTCTGCTAAAAAATTAATAATGCTCAAAAAACAGTCTTATTGGGAAAAATTGTGTTCATTCGAACAAAATTTATAATTACCTTTACAGGCAAGACAGTTGTCCAACAAAGTCCGAATCCTTCGAGTTTCCTCTGTCTGAAATTACAGCTTTGTTTAATAAATTTAAAAGTTGTTTATTTTACTAAAGAAAATACAAACTTACGTTTTCGCGAAGTTCTTCACGTATCACTTTAATGTACTTTACTAAATCCTGTATAATATTGGATAAATCTTGAGATCCGACGCAATCTGGAAAAAGGATTTTTCAAATTTAAATTAGATTAGGTTTTTTTCCGTTACAAAGTTTTTTAAATGTACGCCTAGTGCCTACCTGAGCCAATAAAAACAGGGGCAGGAATGTCTCCTCTATCTTCTCTATCCCTGCGAATTCTATCACTTTTAAATGATTCATCAATTCCCTTCAAATTATTAAACACATTCGTCATATTTGTTAAGCAGTTTTCTTCCTTTAGTACATAGTCAACATCCCCTGATTTATGGATTTTCATTCTGCACCTTCTTTCTCTAAACTGCAATTTATTTAAGATTGCAACTCATAAAAAATAATGCAAGCAATTTCTGAATAAATAAATATTATATCATACATAATAAAGCTGTTGCGATTGAATGGGAATTCTTTCGTTTAAATTGGAATATCAAATTCTCATCATGCTAGATGGGCATAATAATCATTTTTATCTAACGCTAGGATCACTTTAAATTAGATGCAATTTTGGAAAAGTTCCTTAAAAAAGGACTAATAGCAACTAATAACAAGTTTTAAGCTTAGAATTAAAGGTTCTGTCATTTTGATGATTTACATTTTAAATTTCATCAATTTGAAAGATTCATAGTTGAAAAATTTGACTTTTTGTCATCAAAATCATTACGATTTAAGAATTTTCATTTATATATTCTTAGAATTGGAGAATTTTAAATTGCAAAATGTTAAAAGTGAAGAATTTTGAATTTCAACTTTTAAAAATTGTAGAATTTTGAATTGTCAATTTTTAAAATTAAAATTTTGTAATATTGACCATTTACACTTAGACATTTTTTAATTTTACAATTAAAACTTCTGTAATTTTTATGCATTGCATTTGAAATTTGTTCAATTTAAAAGATTTAGAATTGAACATTTGACTTTGGATTTTTGAAATCATCCAAATTTAAGATTTTCTGTTTATACATACATCTTTAAAATCTAAGAATATTCTATTTTGAATCTTAAAAATTGAACTATTTTAAACAAAAGTTCCACATTGCATACCTTTCGAATATAAGTCATGGAAATTGAACAATTCGTAAATCTATATTTTCAAATTTCAAAAATTTTTCATTGAAATTCTTCAAAACTACAGTAAGTAAAATTCTAAGTCTTTAAAATTGAAGAGATTTTAATGTTGACAATTTAAAATTAAAAATTTATGTAATGTTAATGACTTACATTCGAAATTTCTTTGATTTGGAAGATTTAGTATTTAAATCTTGACTTTGGATTTCCATGGAGTGTACTAAAAATTACTTTTCATACATTCAAAATTTTTTAAATAACTTTATTTACTGGTAAAAATTGGTCATTGTGTAAACAAATTTTATGAAAAATGCACAATTCAGCCATTCTATATTAAATATCAGTATCTCCACTGAAAAGTAATTTTTAGTACATTCCATGAAGAATACAAAGCTTATCTATTCAATATCAGCTAAAAAGTTAATTTGTTATCTGAGTCTTGTTATTCCTTAAGATAGTATTTTCGCTTATTAATTTGCTCATAACAAATTAATTACTTTTTGTATTTGATCACGAATATAAGTGAGCATTCCTAGAAACAATTTACACTAATTTTAAAAAATTTCCAGAAACTACAAACAATTTCAAAATACGAGACTTAAATTTTTGAGATTACCTATTTTTTGCAACCCAAAAACTTTGAAAATTTTTTTTTTTAAATAAAAAAAAAGTTTTTCTATTTGGTATTTAACTCAAGGACACTTTAAGTATTATATTCATTTATTTCGTTGTAATTTCGCGGTATCCCTAGCGTCGCAAAGTAAAAATTAAAAATTGTTTATCAAAGAAAAATTGATATTTCGAAGCATTTTTTCAGTTTTCTTTCATTTCAACACTTTCTGCATATATATATATATATATACTGTTCGTTTAAAAATAATTCTGTTTTGGTTGAGGATTCAACTAATTTTGTTAAAAATTTGTCTTTTTTTTGTATTCAGCTGTTTTTGATTCAAAATAAAAACTTTTTTGGTACAAATAACAACTATCATATTTTTCCTTGAGGAATGATCTTCTTTCATTGAAAATTCAACCATTGGG
>JAUELO010000232.1:3013014-3023049 GCA_032357855.1 Amphibolips quercusostensackenii | reverse complement strand
GCAGGCAGAATCAAATAAATCATGTTTTTTATTGGAATGCCATCAAAATCCTTTGCGTCCCTAAACAGGCGTACTTTGAACGAATTTTTGAGATAAATAAGCTCTCAAGCGGGAATAGTGATTGATTTTTCCTTATAACTATTATCAATCTTATATTTAACTTACCAATCAGTTTTCAAAATTGCATCGTATGCTACTCCTAGTAATATGATTAAGATTATTTTAAGCTGGGAGAGCCTAATAATTGTTTTTCTAAAATGACATAAATTATTTGTCTCACCAATACGCACCGGATATGTTAACTTTCAAGATACACTCTTCCTGTCGAGAACCCACTTAAAATAAGTGTAGAGAATAATTATAAGCCTGTGCCAACCCAACAATGTTGTTGCAGAATTAGGTTCACAGTTTGTGAGTTTACCTAATAGCAACGCTATTTATGATATTTCTAGTAGCAGACCTTTTCATTATTTTGACAAACATCATTTACCTGAGTAGTCCATTCCTTCTGCTAAGCCTTCTCTTCGTGCCATATACAAGTCTCCTCCTGCCATGTCTATAGCTCCTCCTGTATAGCTTCTTTTTTCTGGGGCCTAATTCTCTTACTAATACTCACCGAATATCCAAACTTTGAATATACACTCTTCCTCTTAAAAAACCAATTGAAATAAGCATAAGAAATAATAACTATAAGCCAATGCCAACCCATCAATGCTGTTGCAAAACTAAGTTTACAATTTGTAAGTTTTCTTAATGGCAACCCTATTTATTGTATTTCTAGTAGTAGGCCTTCTTATTATTTTGATAGGCATAATTCACCTGAGAAGTCTTTTCCTGCTGCCAAGCCTTCTCTTCGTGCTATACTCCAGGTCTCCTCTTGCCAGGTCTATAGCTCCTCCTGTATAGTTTTTTTCTCCTGTGGCTTAATTATTTTACTAATACACGCTGGATATGTGATCTTTGAATATACACTCTTCCTGTCAAGAAACCAATTGAAATAAGTAAGAGAAATAATAACTATAAGCTAATGCCAACCTATCAATACTGTTGCAAAACTAAGTTTACAATTTGTTAGTTTTCCTAATAGCAACCCTATTTATTGTATTTCTAGTAGTAGACCTTTTAATTATTTTGATAGACATCATTCAATGAGAAGTCTTTTCCTCCTGCCATGCCTTCTCTTTGTACCATATAAAAGTCTGCTCCTGCCACTTCTATAGCTCCTCCTGTATAGTTTTTTTCTTCTGCGACTTTATTCTCTTACTGAAACGCACTGGATATGTAAACTATAAATATGCACTCTTTCTGTCAAAAACCCAATTGAAATAAGTATAAGAAATAATAACTATAAGCTAATGCCAACCCATCAATGCTGTTGCAAAACTAGGTTTACAATTCGTAAGTTTTCTTAATGGCAACCCTATTCATTGTATTTCTAGTATTAGACCTTTTTATTATTTTGATAGACAACACTCACCTGAGAAGGCTCTTGTTCCTACCAAGCCTTCTCTTCGGGCTGTATCCAGGTCTCCTCTTGCCAGGTCTATAGCTCCTCCTGTATAGTTTTTTTCTCCTGTGGCTTAATTGTCTTACTAATACGCACTGGATATGGAAATTTTAAATGTGCACTCTTTCCGTCTAAAACCCAGTTGAAATAAGTATAAGAAATAATAACCATGAGCCAATGGCAACTTCATCAATGCTGTTGCAAAACTAAGTTTACGATTTGTGAGTTTCCTTAATGGCAACCCTGTTTATTGTATTTTTAGTAGTAGACCTTCTCATTATTTTGATAGACATCATTGAATGAGAAGTCTCTTCCTTATGCCAAGCCTTCTCTTTGTGCCATATACAAGTCTCCTCCTGCCAGGTCTATAGCTCCTCTTGTATAGTTTTTTTCTCCTTCGGCGTAATTCTCTTACTAATACGCACTAGATATGGAAATTTTAAATGTGCACTCTTTCTGTCTAAAAACCAGTTGAAATAAGTATAAGAAATAATAACCATAAGCCAATGGCAACTTCATCAATGCTGTTGCAAAACTAAGTTTACGATTTGTAAGTTTTCCTAATAGCAACCCTATTTATTGTATTTCTAGTCGTAAACCTTTTTATTATTTTGATAGACATCATTCAATGAGAAGTCTCTTCCTCCTGCCAAGCCTTCTTTTTGTGCCATATACAAGTCTCCTCCTGCCAGGTCTATAGCTCCTCCTGTATAGTTTTTTTCTCCCACGGCTTCATTCTCTTACTGAAACGCACTGGATATGTAAACTTTGAATGTGCACTCTTTCTGTCAGAAAACCAATTGAAATAAGCATAAGAAATAATAACTATGAGCCTATACCAATCCATCAATGCTGTTACAAAACTAAGTTTACAATTTGTGAGTTTTCTTAATGGCAACCCTATTTATTGTATTTCTAGTAGTAGACCTTCTTATTATTTTGACAAATATCATTCACCTGAGAAGTCTCTTCCGCCTGCCAAGCCTTCTCTTCGTGCTATATTTAGGTCTCCTTTTGCCAGGCCTATAGCTCCTCCTGTATAGTTTTTTTCTCCTGCGACTTAATTCTTTTACTAATACGCACTGGATATGTAAAGTTTGAATATACACTCTTCCTGTGGGAAAACCAATTAAAATAAGTATAAGAAACAATAACTATAAGCCTATGCCAACCCATCAATGCTGTTGCAAAACTGAGCTCACAATTTGTGAGTTTCCTTAATGGCAACCCTATTTATTGTATTTTTAGTAGCAGACCTTCTCATTTTTCTGACATACGTTATTCACCTGAGAAGTCTCTTCCTCCTGCCAAGTCTTCTCTTCGTGTCATATCTGGGTCTCCTCCTGTCAGATCCACATCTCCTTATGTCTATCTTTCTTCTTCTGCAGCTTATTTCTCTAACCAATATTTACCGGATATTTAAGCTTCGAAGATACACTTTTTTTGCCAAAAACCTGATTTGATATAAGTATAAAATATAATAACTATAAGCCTATGCCAACCCATGAATATGCTTTTTGCGGATGAAATAAGGAAAATTTTGGCCTACATATTTCTGATAGATTTTCGCACGGTTAAAATATTCTTTACTTTTGTTTTCGAGAAATTAAATTTGGTCCATTCTGTTTATGAAAAACAGCCTCTTCTGCCAAAGTTGTACTTTTTAAAATTAATTTAAATGATTTCATTCACAACAGATTCAGTAGCATTTTGCTACCATCTTTAGTAAACATTAAAAGTTTGTGGTCAAATTATTATTTCGCCATTGAAATTAGAGAAAAATTGTTTTTTTTAAATGCACTAAACTTTATTTTTAAAGGTCAAATAAGTGATTTTTTGAAAATTGCTCACGTAAACTGAAAAAAGCAGAACAAATCCTATCAAAACTGTTGTAAACCACATTTTTTTAATTCACTGTAAAAGCGTGCACGTTTCTTGGAAGAAAAGTTTTTCCTTGAACAGATGATATAACAAATAATAAATAAACAAGAGAGAAAGTAATTTTTTAAGCAATTTTTTTCTTTTCTGTTTTTGAATATATTTTTCGGAAATAAAATAATATATTTTAAATATTCTTTCAATGTTTTATATCGATCATATTAAATGTAAATTTTCCTTTAAGTAGTTACTCTAAAAGTACTTTTAACTTATAACATTATTCAAATAGAATACTATTAAAACTAATGAAAATAAATTGTGTAAGCAATTTTTTTACATTTAATTGATTACTTTCTTCATGTACCATGAAAATTTAAGAAAAGTTAAAAAATGTCGGCATTATACGTGAAAAATCGAAAAAGAAAAAAATTTGGACATTCAGAATTTTAAAATATAATTGTTCAAACAATTTATTCTATTTTCAATAATATTTTCTTCGAATAATGCTAGAAAGTTGCGGTTTTTTAAAAGTATTAACCTTTTTTTCCACTTTTCACTTGCAGCTAGGTACAAGTAATTGCAATATAACAAATAAAGTTTTCTAAACAAATTTTTATTGTTTGTAGCTATCGTCTCTTATAGACCTACAATTATGCTGGATAGTTGAATATTTTTCTGTAAATTTTTTGCTTTTTGTCAAGTTTTTATTAAGAGAGAGGTAAAAATTATTAAATTTTACAAACATTGTTTTTTAAAGAAATTATTATTGCTTATAACTACCTTCTCCTACAGTAATGCTAGATAGTTGCGGTTTTTTCTTAAGTTTTCCACTTTTTGTCATCGTTTTGATTGAAGTAAGGTCATAATAAATTAAAGTTAACAAATATAATTGCTTAAAGAATTTATTATTATTATTTATATGATAATATTATTGAATAATGCTGGAAGCTTTTGGTTTTTTCTGAAATTTTCCACTTTTTGTTAACTTTTTGATGAGCGTGATGTAATAATAATAAGCTCATGTTAACGAATTTAATTTTTTAAACAATATTATAATTTATATAATAATATCTTAGAATAATGCTAAAAACTTGCGGAATTTTTAAAATACTAAATTTTTTTACACTTTTCACTCATAGTGAAGTAAGAATGAATAATATTTGACAAACATTATTTTTTAAACAAATTATTATCGTTTATAACTATCTTCTCCTAGAGTAATACTAGACAGTTGCGGGTTTTTCTGAAATTTTTTACTTCTTGTTAACTTTTGCTCAGATTGAGGCAATAATTAATTAAAGTTAATTAAAGGCTATTAAAGTAATTGTTTTAGCAATTTATTATTATTTTGAATAATTTTTAACTTTTGAAATTAAAAATAAATAATTATAAGTAAACTAATAAAATTTACCAATATTTTTAAAACAAATTATGATCATTGTTGATCACTATCTTCTTCTAGAGTAGTGCTGTAAATGCGGTTTTTCTGAAAAAAATTCACTTCTTGTTACCTATTCACTTAGTAAGGTAAGATCAATTATTAATCGATTTATTTTTTCTAATTTGCGGTCATTATGCATGAAAATTTAAATGAGAAAAAAATTTAGACCACCCTAGTCACTCTTGATAAAATATTTTATTCAAAGCCTTAAAATTGGGATTCTTTTCAGGTTTATAATTTTTTTTAATTACAGAACATAGACAATAGACTATTTGTTTGGGTCCGGATATGATTTTCTCAGTTTCGATTTTTTTGAGATAAGACAAGATTGAAGAAGAAACCGCAAAGTCACTTCTTCGTCGATTAAAAAAAAAAGTTCAAAGGCAGCCGCAAAGACCGGTAGCCATCCTAATAGTCTCTCCAGACATATTGATGCTTTATATAGTTACCGACCCTCAAAGAAAACACCAAATATGATACTTTTTCACAAACACCTCCACGGTTCAAAATTAGACCGCTTTTGAGTCAATGATTAAAATTTTGATTGTTTTTTACTTTCAAATGTTCCGATTTTTCAGTTATAGTTGTAAGATTTTAAATGAATAAATATTTCTAATATTTGTAAAAAAATAAATACAAAACATTTTTTAATTTTTGTTAGCTGAAAATCCAGTTTCAAAATTTTCCATATTTTTGTATCGCTAGAAATTTATAAAGTTAATTTTTCCCTTCTTCGGAAAATTCTCCATCCAGTATGTTCGTTATGAGACAAAATCGTTTATAACTTTTTTAATTTTGACTTTGGAAGATAATAAAGAGATTTTTTTGCTTTTGGGAAAATTTCAGATCTGATAGGCTGGTTTTAAGCAAAATTTGGTTATATATTTCACATTATTTAGTCTTAAAGTTTATAAAGTTTTTTTTTTACTTTTTTCGGAAAAATTCAGATACCATATACTCATTTTAAGGCAAATGCGTTATAATTTTGTTAATTTTCAATTCGGAAGTTTATAATGAGATTCTTTAGTTTATACGAAAAATTTCAGATCTCGTCGACTAGTTTTAAGACAAAATTGTTTATAATTTTTTTTTCTCAATAAATTGGAACTTAGACCACTTTTTAGTCAATGATTAAGATTTGAATTGCTTAACATTTTAAATGATCCGATTTTTCAGTTATACTTATGAGATTAAAGATAAATGAATATTTATATTATTTATAAATTAATTAATGAAATTTTTATATATTTTAATTTGCTAAAACCTGAGGTTGAAAATTTCACGTATTATTTTGTCGATAGAAATTTTTTAAAGGGAATTTTTCCCCCTCTGAAAAATTTATGATTCAGTGCGTTCGTTTTGAGACGAAATTGTTAATAATTTTGGTAGTTTTACTTTGAAAAATTATAAATAGCTTTTTTTGCTTGTTTGGAAAATTGCAGATCTTGTAGGCTGGTTTTAAGACAAATTTGTGTATAATTTTCATAATATTCAGTCTCGAAGTTTATCAAAAAAAATTTTCTCTTCTTTGGAAAATGATATTATATGCTCATTTTAAGCCAAAATTGTTTATAATTTTGTTGATTATCAATTTGTAGGTGTTAATTAAGATTTTTTGGATTTTTTAAAAAATTTCAGACCTTGTAGACTGATTTAAGTAACAGACGTTCGTACACAAAATTCTACACAACGTATACTGATCGTATTTTCTCTACACAAAATATTTCCTGCGCAAAATTTAATACTGTGCATTTTTCCTACACAAAACTTTTCTACACAGGATATTTCCTACACAGAATATAATATTATTTAATATATTAATTAATATATTAATATATTAATATTAATATATTTTAATTATGATTAATATATTAAAGAATAATTATTTAATATATTAATATTATTTATTATTCTTGAAAAGTTGTACAAAAAATAATTCTGTTCCGTATTTTTTTAACACAAAAAATTTTCTACACAGAATTTGATACCGTTATATTTTACATAGACAAAATATTTTCTACACGAAATACATCCTACACAAAAATGAATAGTGATTATTTTGTCCTGGAAATATTCTTGAAATATTGTACAAAAAATTATTCTGTCCAATATTTTCCAACACAAAACGTTTTCTACACATTATATTTCCTACACAGAATTTAATACCGTTATATTTTTCCTAGACAAAATATTTTCTACACAGAATATATTCTACGCAGAAATAAATAGTTATTATTTTATCCTGAAAATATTCTTGATTGTACAAAAAAATATTCTATCCAATATTTTTTTCACACAAAAAATTTTCTGCACATTATATTTTCTACACATAATTTAATACCGTTATATTTTTTCTGGACAAAATATTTTTACACAGTATATATTATACACAGAAATAAATAGTAATTATTTTATACTAAAAATATTCTTCAAATATTGTGCAAAAAGTTAATCTGTACAATATTTTTCACACATGAAAAATTTTCTACACACAATTTATTACTGCTATATTTTTACTAGACAAAATAATTTCTACACAGAATATATAATTGGACAGAAATAAATAGTAATTATTTTATCTTGACAATTTTTT
Source organism: Amphibolips quercusostensackenii (assembly GCA_032357855.1). Classification (NCBI taxonomy): domain Eukaryota; kingdom Metazoa; phylum Arthropoda; class Insecta; order Hymenoptera; family Cynipidae; genus Amphibolips; species Amphibolips quercusostensackenii. Next base: position 3,015,630 of record JAUELO010000232.1, on the reverse strand, counting down.
TATGATAGTGTACGATAAATCTTTCTGTAAAATATTTTTTCACAAAAAATGTTCTAAACATTATATTTCCTTCACATAATTCTATATCGTTATATTTTTTCTAGAAAAAATATTTTTCACACAGAATATATTATACACAGAAATGAATACGAATTATTTTATTCTGAAAATATCCTGAAAGTATTGTACAAAAATTACTCTGTAAAATATTTTTTACACACAAAAAATCATCTACACAGAATTTAATACCGTTGTATTTTTTTAGACAAAATATTTTCTACACAAAATATATCCTACACAGAAGTAAATAGTAATTATTTTATCCTGAAAATATTTTTGATGTATTGTACAAAAATTATTTTGTCCAATGTTCTTTGCGCACACAAAATTTTTTATACATTATATTTCCTATACAAAATCTGATACCGTTATATTTTTCCTTGAGAAAATTTTTTTCACACAGAATATATCCTACACAGAAAGAAATAGTAATAACTTTATCCTGAAAATATTCTTGAAATATTGTTAAAAAAAATGATTCTGTCCAATATTTTCTTCACACCAAAAATTTTCTACACAGAATTTAATACCGTTATATTTTTCCTAGACAAAATATTTTCTGTACAGAATACATCCTACACAGAAATGAATAGTAATTATTTTATCCTGAAAATATTCTTGAAATATTGCCCAACAAATTATTCTGTCCAATATTTTTTCACACAAAAAATTGTCTACACTGAATTTAGTACCGTTATATTATTCCTAGACAAAATATTTTCTAGACAGAATATATTCTACACATAAATAAATAGTAATTATTTTATCCTGAAAATATTCTTGAAATATTGTACAAAAAATTATTCTGTCCAATATTTTTTCTACACAAAAAATTTTTTTGCACATTATATTTCCTGCACAGAAATTAATACCGCTATATTTTTCCTAGACAAAATATTTTGACACAGAATATATTCTACACAGAAATGAATAGTAATTATTTTATACTGAAAACATTCTTCAAATATTGTACAAAAAGTTATTCTGTACAATATTTTTTACACACAAAAAATTTTCTGCACAGAATTTAATATCGCTATATTTTTCCCAGACAAAATAATTTCTACACAGAATATATAATAAGACAGAAATAAATAGTAATTATTTTATCCTGAAAATATTTTTAATATAGTGCACAAAAATTATTCTGTAAAATATTTTTTCAACAAGAAATGTCCTGAACATTATATTTCCTACACAAAATTTAATATTGTTATATTTTTCCTAAACAAAATATTTTTTACACAGAATATATTCTACACAAAAATAAACAGAAATTTTTTTATACCGAAAACATTTCTAAAATATTGTACAAAAAGTTATTTTGTCCAATATTTTTTCTAAACAAAAAATTTTCTACATGGAATTTAGTACTGTTATATTTTTCCAAAACAAAATAATTTATACACAAAATATATAATTACACAGAAATAAATAGTAATTATTTTATGCTAAAAATATTTGTGATATAGTGAACAAAAAATTATTCTGTAAAACATTTTTTTTCTTAGAAAAAGGTTCTACACATTATATTTTCTACACAGAATTTAATACAATTATGTTTTTTCCACATAAAAATTGTCTACACATTATATTTTTTCTAAAGAATTTATCACCGTTATATTATTCCTAGACAAAATATTTTCTACACAGAATATTTTCTACGCAGAAATAAATAGTAAATATTTCACCCTGGGAATATTTTTTAAATATTGTACAAACAACTGTTTTTTCCAATATTTTTCCTGTACAAAAAATTTTCTACACATTATTATTTCTACACAGAATTTAATACCATTATATTTTCCCTAGACAAAATATTTTTCACGCAGACTATATCCTACACAGAAATAAAAAGTAATTATTTTCTCCTGAAAATATTCTTATAATATTGTACAAAAATTATTTCTTACAATTTATTTTCACACACAAAAAATTGTCCATGCAGAATTTAACACTGTTAGATTTTTCCGTGACAAAATATTTTCTACACAGAATATATCCTACACAGAAACCACACACAAAATTTTCTATACATTATATTTCCTATACAAAATTAAATACCTTTATATTTTTCCTTGACAAAATTTTGTCTACACAGAATATTTCCTATAAAGAATTTAATATTGTGTAATACTGTTATATTTTTTCCACATAAAAAAATTTCTACACATTATATTTCCTAAACAGAAATTAAGATCGTTATATTTTTCCTAAACAAAATATTTTTTACACAGGATATATCCCACACGGAAATAAATAGTTATTATTTTATCCTCGAAATATTTTAAAAATATTGTTCAAAAATTATTCTCACCAAAACTTTTTACCAAATAAAAAATTTTCTACACATTATATTTTTTACATACATCTAAATACCGTTATATTTTTTCTGGAAAAAATATTTTTTACACAGAATACATCCTACATAGAAATAAATTGGAATTATTTTATACTAAAAACATTCCCAAAATATTGTACGCGAAGTTATTTTGTCCAATATATTTCCTAAACAAAAAATTTTCTACACGGAATTTAGAACCGTTATATTTCTCC
>JAUELO010000232.1:2920183-2931382 GCA_032357855.1 Amphibolips quercusostensackenii | reverse complement strand
GCAAATTTACAACAAAATATGTAAATTTTCAACAAAATATATAAATCTTTATCTAAAAACGATACATTTTCAGCCAACAATGTAATAGTTGAATCTTAAGTTTAAAAAAATAATAATTTCGTGGAAAAAACTAATATCTAACCAAATAGTTCAATCTTCGACTTATAAAATGAATTTGTACTAAAATAATTCAACTTTCAACCAAGTTAATTAATTTTTAACCAAAAAAATATAAATTTGCAATGAAAATGTTATTTCCTGCATTTTAGAATAAAAGTGATCAATTGTCAGCCGAGAATAGATTAGTCATATTTTCAGTTAGGAAAATTCATTCTTAACCTGAAAAACGAATTTGTAACTTAATATTTCAATCTTCAATGAACTAGACGAATTTATAACTGAAAAATATTAATTCTGAACCCAAAATATTACAGTAGACTTTTCAATAATAAAGAAATAACATTGAACGAGAAATAGTTGAATTTTCTTATCGTTTCCTATTAATTCAGTGCGCATTTAATCGAAAAAAATGAGCAAAACGGGAAGTTACTGTTAAAAGAAGGAAAAAGAGGAGGAATTCTTTAAAACGGGGCAAAAGAGAAGAATAGGGGAAAAAGTGTCAAGTCTGTATTTAGATGCTCTACTTGACAAATAAAATCCTGGTAGTGTGACGTAGTTTTTGATATTGATTATTTATAGATATTTGTGATTTTTAAATATTTTTTATATGCGTATCTCCATGCTGTAACTCTCCAATCTAGGGTTAGCAGTCTAAACTTTCCAATCACGTTTTGTGCTGGCCCGAAGGGTTACGTACGCTTAGCGGCGTTAGGTGCCAATACAAGTCGAGACTTGAGAGTTTAGACTGCCCATTCCAGATTGGAGAGTTTAGACTGCGATCCCTAGATTGCAGGGCATAGCATGGAGGTACAGACATACAAAAATTTAAAATAATACCTGGCAAATCCAAAATCCGCAAGCTTCACATTGAACTTGCGGGAAAGTAAAATATTTTCGCATTTTAGATCACGATGAGCAATGTTTTTTCCGTGAAGATAGTGGAGACCGGAAGCCATTTGTCGGAACCATAATTTTGTTTGTTGTTCTAGTATTGCTCCATTTTTCTTTACAAAGTCTAACAAATCTCCGTTATCAGCATAACGCATAAAAATAAAGACTCTTGGGCCACGCTGAAGAATACTATGCACCTACAGTTTTATAGAAAATTAAACAAAAGGCTATGCATCACTTATCAGCTTTCTACCTAAAGGACATTTTTCTATTACTAAACTCATGTAAAAATTAGAAATTGTTTAAAATATGTGAAATTAAATAAAAGGAACTGATGAAAGCTTATCTGGTCATAAATGTTTATAATTACAAAAAGAAATTGTTAACAACAAAAAAATATATAGTTTTAAACATTTTAAGATATAAGTGAAAATAGTCCGACGTATGCTTTTTGAAAAAACTTGATTTTTGTATTTAAGTACTAAGAAATAAAAAAAATATGACAAGATTATGTGGATTGGTTAACATTTTTTAAATAGATTTTATTGTAGTACTGTAAAATGTTATTATGATTCACAATAATCAAATGTTAGATAAAACAATAAAAGTGATATAAAATACTTTTTAAAATTTTCCTAAACAAACTATTATCCATTAATATTTATATTTAATAAATAAAATGTTATTTTGGTATTACAAATATGCCAATAATACTGCTTACCATTTTTCTGCACTATCAATTTTGTAAATAAAAATTTACAAATAAGTCATTTTATTTCATTGTAAAGTTGATTTACAAAGATTTCTAAACATTATTAATAAAAGAGAACATTTCAATTGTAAGTGCTACTTTGATATTAGGCAATAATGATATTCTTATCACTTTGCTACAACACTATAATTTATAAACTTTTTCACACTTTTAATGAAATGAGAAAAATCAAATTATGGACAGAAACTTGAAATATCTTAATTTACTAAATGCTTTATTTCAAAAGATTAATTTTAAGTTTTGAATATATAAAAACATATCAAAAAAGAATCTGAAAGATTTTAAGACCATTTCTTTAGTTTTTAAGTAACCGAAAAAAATTATTATGATTTCTGGGGATATAGCAAATGATCTTTTATTTTCAAAAATAAATCTAATAAAAAATTTGAAAAAGATTTTAAAACCCTAAAAATGATTTGCTTAAATGTTGAAAAATAACTTAAAGGATTTTCAAGCAAAGTTTTACAATTTCGCAAGTTTTACGAATTTGAAAAAAAAAATCAAGTAAATTAAAAAATATATTTAGAAGCTTGGAAAAGATTGAAAAAATTTCAAAAATAAAATATACATTTATTTAATTCCTAAGAAAATTTTTAATAATTCTTTTGATAAAATATTAATCTTAAAAGTTGAATGAAAATTTTTTCGAAAGGTTTGAAATGATTTCTCTAAATTTCGAAGAAGGCTGTAGAAGATTTTAAACTAAATTTTTTTAACTCTGCAAGGTTACAAAATTTTAGAAAAAATTCAAAAAGTTTAACAGCTATTTAAAACTTTTGAAAAGATTCGAAAATAATTTAAATCTTGATTGCATTTTTTAAATTTTAAGCAGAATATAGTTTTTGAGGATTTTGAAAAAAAAAGCTTCTAATGAATTTTTAAACGTTTCTAGAGAATAATATATTTTTTTAATTCTTGAGAAAATTTCAAATGATTCTTCTTGCTGAAAAATAATTTTAAAATTCAAATGAAAAAAAAATCAAGATTTAAAATGATCTTATAAAGTTTTGAAAATTTTTTTTCGGGAAAAAAAGCTTCTTAATAACTTTTAAAAGTCTCAAGAGAATACATTTTTTTGAAGATTTCTGGAAAAATTTTTAATGATTTTTTTTCTGGAAAATTAATTTTAAAAGTAAATTGAAAAATATCGTAAGATATTTCAAATGATTTTAAATTATTTCCTAAAATTTTGAAAAAAAATTGGAGAAAACTTTAAAGCAAAGTTTTTCAGTCTTGCAAGATTAAAAAAGATTTCAAAAAATTGTTAAGGATTTTTTTGAGTTTCAAAAATTCTTTTTTAAAAATGTAGATTTTTTAAGTTTTCGAAAATAAGAAGTTTTTCAAATAGGTTTTGAAGTTTCAAGAGAATAATTTCGTTTAAGATTCCTGGGAAATTTAAAATGAACTTTCTTCTGAAAAATTAATTAAAAAATTATATTTGGAAAAATTGTAAGAGGTTTAAAATAATTTAAAATCATTTCTAAAAATTTTGCCAGAATGTAGAAAATTTAAAAGCCAAATTTCTCGATTTTGTAAGATTACAAAATTTTAGAAGCAATTCAGTTAAGTTTAAGAGATATCTAGAAGTTTAAGAAAGATTCAAAAATAATTTAAATCCTGAGAAGAATTTAAAAAATTTTAAATGTAATTTCGATTTTTAAGGATTTAAAAAAAGATGCTCTTTAATAATTTCGAAAAATTACAAAAAAAATGAACATTCTTTTTTAAGATTCCTGGGAAAATTTCAAATGATTCTCTCTGGCTAAAAAATTAATTTTAAAAGTAAACTAAAAAACATTTAAAATAACTTTATAAAATTTCAAAAAAGAATGTAGAAGATTTTTAAGCAACATTTTGTTACTTTGCAAGATTGTAAAATTTTTAAAAAAATTAGAGTGAAATGAAGGAGTGTTCAGGAGCTTTAAAAAGATTTGAAAATAATTAAAAACTTTAGGTATTTGAAAAGCTTCAAGAGAATAACAACTTTTTAAAAAATTCCTGGGAAAATTTCAAACATTTTTTATTTAAATATTAATTTTAAGAGTAAATTGAAGAAAATTTCAAATAATTTGTTAAATTTTCAAAAAGAATTTTAAGGATTTTAAAGTAAAATTTTGCAATTTTAACACATTAAAAAATTTTAAAGAAGATTTGATTAAGTTCAAGAAATATTTAAAAACTTTGCAAAAATTTGAAAATCATTTTAAACTTGAAAATATTTTTAAAAAATTTTATTTAACTGTGTTAAGCAAATTAAATTGAAAAAGATTTTAAATGATGACTTGAAATTTCAAAAAATTATTGTGAAAGATTTTAGAGTAAAAAGTTTCAATTTTAAAAGACTGGAAAATTTTTGAAAAAATTCTAATCGTTTTAAAAATAATTTAAAACTTCAAAAGATTTTAAAACATTAATAACGAAATGTAGCTTTTTGAAGGTTTTGAAAAAAGAAGGTCTTTAAGAATTTTGAAAAGTTTCAATAGAGTATATACTTTTTTAAGATTCCTGGGAAAATTCCAAATGATATTTTTCTTAAATTAATTTTAAAAGTAAATTGAAAAAGATTTTAAATTATTTTTTAAAACTTCAAGAAATAATGTAGAAGATTTTGAAGCGAAATTTTTATACTTCATAAGATTACAAAATTTTAGGAAAAGCTAATCTACTTTTAAGAGATATGTATAAGTTTTGGAAACATTTAAAAATAATTTCAAGCTTGAGAAGATTATGAAAAATGTTCAAAAAATGTATATTTTTGAAAATTTTGAAAAAGTACTTTTCAAAAATGTTGAAAAGTTTTTTTGCTGCAAAAATAATTTTAAAAGTACATTGAAAAATATTTTAAAAGATTTCAAATCATTTGTTAAAATAATCAACAATTATGTAGAAGATTTAAAAGCAAACAAAATTTTAAAAAAAGTTGAAAACAGTTTAGGAGATATTATGAGTCTCTAAAAAAATGCACAAGTTATTTAAAACTTGTAAAGATTTTATAAAACTTTTAAGCAAAATGTAAGTTAAAAAATATTTTAAATGAAAATTCGAATCCTTTTGAAAATGTTAAAATAATAGGACAAAATAAAAAACAATAATTCAAGTCAGTTCAAAAGATTTTTAAAAATTCATCCTTTTTCATAGAAATATAATTTTTTTGGGTTAAAAATGCAACTGCTAGGTGGAAATTTAATCTTCTTTGGTTAGAAATGTAGCAATTTGATTGAAAGTTTAACTATTTTGTTTGAAGACAAAGTTTGCTGTTAAAATATTTATTTGTCTTATGTGAAAATCTTCAAATATCTTTTTGAATTTTCTCAAGAATCTTGAAAATATTTGATTTTTATAAACTTTTAAACAAATAAAATTTAAAAAATAGTATGTATTAAATATATGCAAAAAATGTAAACCAATATTTACTATATAACTTAATGAAAATTTCATTACTTCTTAGTAATTAAATACAAAATCCGAGTTTTTTCAAAAATCACTTTTCTGATTATTTTTATTTTCATCTTGATATTTCGGTAAAGTGACAGATAACCACATTCAATAAAAAATAACAAATAAAGAAATTTGTGAAAAATATTTACCATATAACCTTACGAAATTTTCATAATTGCTTAGAATTTGAATATAAAAATTGACTTAAAAAAAAAGTCCTACCGATTGTTGCTAAGTTATTAATAAAATATTCTGATTAAATTTGTTCACACATTTTTTTTACCTGAATAATATGCGGATTCTCGATTTTGGTCAAAATTTCTAGTTCGCGGGGAAAAAATTTATCTAAAAAATCTGGAGGAGCCTTTTCCTTGTCGAAAATTTTACAGGCAAGTTTCATTTTCTTTGGATTGATTCCATCTGAGAATTCGGCCAAGTGGACGGTCGCATAAGAACCCTGATATCAACAAACACAAGGGTTATTAAAAAAAAAAAAAAAAAAAATCTAAAAACTAAAAATGGGCAACCTGTCCGATCTTTTTCCCAAGAAAATAGCCACGTTGCTCAAGAGCATTTACTTCCGAGTTTCGAGGACTTAACCGTGAGGCCATACCAAAATTTCTGCATTGGAAAATCACTGCCACCTGATCATTCGTAAACCTTCTTCGTTAAATTTTTTCTTTTCGTTGAAAACGATCCCTTTCCCACTAAAAATGTAACCAGAATTAAAAATTATCAAGGAGCGGATTAGAGCCATTGTGAATTTAGCTAACAAACGCAGCTTGCCCTCACACGTGAAGATCCCTGGTTATACCAGCGGCAAGCGTGCGCATGCGCGCGAGGCGCACGCGACCCTATGAGGCACACGCTTCCCCTCTGCCGGGCCGACGGTTCTCCGCATGTGAGACCCGAGCTGCGTTCGTCAGCGAACTTCACGTGCCTCTAATACGCTCCCTAAGAATAATATTAATTCTACTTTCAAAGCATACGATAACAATAACACAAAATTAAATTAATCAAATTGAAATATTTAAAAATAATTACCAAATTTCTAAGAAATCCCCGTCTTCTTCGCGAAGGATATGTGAATCCGCATAATTTCCCATATGGAAGTGGAAAAATTTATGGATGCATTCAATTCTAAATGTACAATTTTTTCTAAATAAAAAATTACCGTGAAATTACAAAAAATAGGATTTAAAAAAAATAATAATTTTTAAGCTGATATAAATATTAATTTGCAATCCCTGTAATTAAAAGCAAAAATTGTACTTTGAAAAAAATGTAGACAATACCTTATAACCTGACTTAAAAGATATTAGAGTGAGTAAAATTTTTTTCTAATTAGATTGATCAGGAGAGTAATAATCTCTTTGTACGACCTGACATTATTCCAGACAGCTGTCAGCACTAGAATTTTGGTCGTTGATCCTGGTTTTGATGAGAGACGGATTAAAAAAATAAGTATTTGCTTGTCATTCAAAAACTGCCATTGTGCGAAACTAGAAAACAAATGAGCGATCTCGAGAAGCCTTAAATGATTAGAATTTCGATATTTTTACTTTTATTTAATTCACTTTTAATTATTATTATAATTTGCATCATAAATCGCGCGCTACACGGGCATTGATTTTTTAATTTGAGGATAAAAATCATTTTTAATACTAAATACAACTTTTGAATAACTATTTATTATTTAAGTATATTTTTAATTTTTTGCAAGAATAATATAATTACCCTAAGATTATTGAAAAAATTTGAAAACATTTTTCAAGATTTCAAAACATATGTGATCTCGACAAAACTTCTAAAAGTCTTCAATATCTTTTAAATTAATTCTAACTTTTTTTAATTTATAGAAAATTAAAAAAATTTTTTTAATTGCCTTAAATCTTTTGCATTCTTTTTTGACAATTTTGTAAATCTTTTAAAGTCTTTTTGAATATTCTCTTAAAATTAAATTTTTGAAACAAAAAATCATTTTGAATTTTTCTAGGAATTTAAAAAAAAATTTGTTGGTAGTCTTAAAACCTTTCAAAATTCTTTAAAATTCTCTTTTTGTTCGAAATTTTGAAAAAAAATTCACATTTTTCCTAGAAATTAAAAAAAATGCTTTTAAATCTTCCATATTCTTTATTTATTGTTGAAATATTTTTAAATATTCTCTTAGAAATAATTTTTTTAAATAAAAAAATAATTCGAAATTTTTTCAGGCATCCATAAAAAATTTTGTATTCTTGCAATCTTTAAAAATTCTTCATAAGCTTCTGTTTTCGTAAACAAAAACAATGTACATTTTGTTTTAAATTTGTTGAGATATTCTTTAGATATAAAATGTTTAAAAATCTTTTTAAAAATTCTCTAAAAATTAATTTTTCAAAACGAAAAATTATTTTAAATTTTTCTAGGAATCGACAGATAATTTTTTCATTCTCATGAAACCTTTGAAAATTTTTAAAACACTTTTTTCTTTTGAAATCTTTGAAAATCTACATTTTGTTGTCAATTTTTTTAAATCTTCTCAAGACTCGAAATGTATTAAAATCTGTTTTGATATTCTCTTAAAATTATTTTTTTTTTATTAAAAAAAAATATTTTTATATTTCCTAGGATTCTACAGACAATTTTGTTATTCTTTCAAAATGTTAGAAAATCCTTAAAATGGTGTATCCTTCAAAATCAAAGTCGAAATCTATTTTTGAACATTTGTAATGTTTCAAAATATCTTTTATTGTTAAGCTTATTTTAATTTTTTTTTAATTTCGTAATCCTGCAAACTGTAAAATTTTTCTGTAAAATCTTCTGCATTCTTTTCCAAAATTTTAGGATATCATTTGAAATGTTTTAAAATGTCTTGAAATCTTTTTCAATGTTCTCTTGAAATAATTTTTTCAAAATACAAGATCATTTCAAATTTTTCCATGAGTTTAGAGAAAATAAGTCTTGAAAATAAAGAGATAAATCTTCATATAAAAAAAAAATTAATTTTTTAAAATTTAGTAAAAACTTCTATCCAAATACTTGAATTTTTAACAAAGAAAGAGGATTATTTCACCTTTCCCCTATTTTCACCTTTTTCTTGTTTTTTTTTCTCCTTAAATGCGAACAGAATAAATGGAACATTATGTTGTTAAACATTTTTTTTTTAAATTTGTCTTCTTTAGTTAAAAAAAATCGTCGAAAATTCGCTTTTCTTTTTGTTAAAAATTCAATGTATTTTGTTCAAAATGCAATATTTTTGCTTAAAATTTAAGTAATTTGAAGCTTTCCAGAATTAATTTAATATAGTACCCACACTTATTTTATTTAAGAAAATTTATTTTTCTTATTTGCGTAAAAAAAATTTCATTTCTCCTGTTGTCCGAAATTTTAGAGTATATTTCGGTTTTAAACGTTTTTATGTTCATTCATCAATATAATCGGTGTCTTTGCGTGGAATTTGATATTTTTTGGCATAAAACGAAAATTGCAAACACGCGAGGATGAAAAGACGTTTTACTCCTTGGTACACACGATACTTTATGTAGGAAAGGTATGATTATAAATTTATCACCTCTGAAATTTGAGGTTAGCTTGACGCAATCATAATCGGAAGCGGGTGTCTGCGAACACGCATGCGCGCAATACGATTATAAGCCCATAGAGCTTTCCCATCAGGCCATACAATTTTAAAATGGCCATATACCTTGGGCATTACACTCGTGTTATATACAATGATTCGCATGAAATATACTTTTCGAGGATTAATTAATTTTTTTATTCAAAGAAAATGGTACACTCGTGTTTTGTGGTAGTTTGTTCTAAGATGAAAGGAGAGGAATATCATTTCATTAAATTCCAGCTATTTTAACAGAAGCAAACAAAAAGTATGCAAGACTGGGTGAAGAGTGCATTGTTCAGAAAAAAGTAGTTTTAAAAAAAAATACGAGAAAAATGGATAAGTGCGATTGAACGTGGTCCTTTAAGTGAGTCGCAGCTAAGAAATGCAACAATTTGCCTAAACCATTTTATATCAAGTAAGATAAATTAGATACAATTTACACAAGGCTGTAGGAATCGAGCTCCAACCTCCGAATCAAGTTGCCTCATTCCACCTAATAAATACTAGCATTAAATATTTTTTAAATACCAAGCAGTGCTCGAGTTTTAAATAAAAGTTTGAATACAGAAAGAAAAAATGCCTACTTTGATCATTTTTTTGTAATATAAAAGTTTCGAATATTTAGGTTAGTTGAAGGTACTATTGGAAAATTTAATTTTTCGCAAAAATTATTAAATAAAACAGTTTTTTCCTGTGCATACGTACTTCAATTTTAAAAAGGAGTGCTGCTTAGTATCTGAAACTGATTTAATTATAGTATTTATTCAGTAAATCGAGGTGATTAAATTTTTGAGGTTAGATGAGCTAAAGTCCAACAGCCTTCTTCCCGCTAAGAAGGTTCGAATTGAGCACAATAGAAACGTTTCTATTGGCTTCCTATCGCATTTTTTAAAATATCATTTCAATGCTTAAGAACGTAGAAAAGTGACACGAGAGCGATTGGAATGATCGCAGCGCCAACGAAACGATTAGAATGCCTATATATACCTATAAAAATGTTATAATATCATACTATGATTTTTTTATCTAAAAAATAATCTGTATTTATTAAATTAATTCCGTTTTGTCACTGACTTTAAAATTCCTTTTAATAACAAAAGGGAAATTGTTACTACAATTCTTGACAGAAAGTCTTCGAAAAAACCATTATGTGTATTATAATAATTCTTCCCTATGAATATAAGTTTATCTACTCACTTTGCAATTGCATAAAAATAAGATTTTTATTTTTATTATTTCAAAAATAATATTCATTATTCAAATTGATTTTATTACACTCGCTGCATATTTCCTTATTAAATTATTAAAGAGAAATTATTCCAATAATTACTTATAAGGCCATGCGAGTGTAACCTTAAAATATTTGTTTGCAATTTTTTCAAATCCAACTTATTGAAAATTTGGGAAATTAAATAAGAAGCACTAAAAAACTTGTGCCTGGTCCTAAATTTTGGTAATTGTGAAAGAGTAAAAAAAATTTTAGAAGAAAACTTTTTTTATATTTGTAAAAATTTAAGACCAGACAAACGCTTCTTAGTGCTTCTTATTTTATTTCCGAAATTTTCCACTCAATATCGCGTTTCTGCTGAACGGAAGTTGTGTGTGAAATAAATGGAAGAAATTTTTTGAGGTTACGCTGACATATGTCAGAGTGTAACCTCAAAGTATGGCCTAAAACAAATCTGCAAAAGACGTGGTTTTTAGAAGGAATATACAGTCCTAATTGAAACCTCCAATATTTCACTCATCAGAACGTATTAAATTGTCATCAAATTTTAAAAGGATTCAATATATCATTGATTTCATCCACATAATAACTCTATAAATATAATTAAGCTGACTTCAATTTACAAATTTAGTGTAAGGAATTAAATACTATTCATCTGTTCGAAACTTGTACTTGGCAGACAGCATTCAATTGACTTCAACTTTCGCCGTCACCTGATGCAATTCAATGGCATTAATTTGCTCCCAATCATCACTCGCTGCAGGGAATTAAATTGTATCCGATATTCGAGTTTGACTCACGCTATTAAACTGTATTAAGTTTACTTTAATTTCAATCGTATAAATCATAATTAAAATGTGTACACTTTTCCGCTGAAATTTTGATCACATTAAAAACAATTGAAATGATACACAATGCTTTCGCGAAAAATGGTATTGAAACGCATATTTCAGAAATGCAATTGATTACGCGTTAAAATGGGTTGAAATTCTACGACATTTGTTAACATATTTATTGAATTTAATTCGAACCTTCTTACCGGGGGACTATCTGGTAACGAAAAATCGAGCTAGCAATTTTACGCGGTAACTAAAACTGTATTGGAATTTTAGAAATTTCCCTAGTAGCAAGATAACTAAAGACTGGCGC
>JAUELO010000232.1:2867880-2878062 GCA_032357855.1 Amphibolips quercusostensackenii | reverse complement strand
AGGCTGCGCGCGCCTACCGCATAGCCGGCAGTTGGCGCGTTTTTTGAAACTCCCACATTTACAATGAATAGTACCGAATTTAAAGTTTGCACCAATTTCATACCTAGCCGAGAAGAAAAAGTGATTATGTTGTATTCTTCTCACAATGTAAGTAAAAACTTTTTCTGATTTCAATAGATATACAAGAACAAACTTTCTTTCACAAATTTAACCTTGTAAATTGAGGTAACTCGGTTTATTTTACAAGAAAGTGACGGGATACATTGAATAATCGATTTCACAAAACATACTTGTTTAAACAAATTTAACATTGTAAATTGCAGTAACTCAGTTTTACAGGAAAGTGACAGTATACATAGAATAATCGATTTCACAAAACATCTTACATGATTTAAGAACTTTTTATTTGAATTACAGAATTTTCTCTAATTATAACAAAAAAGTATAATAATAATGTTTTTACTGAGTCTATTGTTTAATTTTGACATTTCTGAAAAAACCAACGAATTACAGTACCAAAATTTAAAAAGAAAAACATTTCTTAAATCATCCCCAACTTCTAACTTTGATAAAAATAGTTTCATTTATCAACAACTCAGGCAATGATTTTACGTTTAATTTTAATTTTGCTTGTGTTATTATAAAATTGAGCTTCCTTTCACATGTTTATACTGTACTAGTGAAAATTTAACTTCGAAACTTGACACTTTAAAGTTTTGCTATATTTTTCGAGATGAATATTGAATGTCTCTATAAGAAGCAATTTTTTATCAATATTCAAAATTGTTATTTTGGGTCCTTTAGGATAATAAATACAACCAGGGCCAATCTCAAATTGACAGGTTATTAGATTAGAAACTGATATAAATATACAATTCATATTTCACATTTTTCCGTTTATCTCCCATAAAATGTATTCATTAAAGAACTCATTAGTTAAAAATTTTAATCAGTATATTTGCAATTATTGACATTTTTGTAAAAAATTTATTTAATCGAATACGGGAGCGTTCACATATTACGTAACATTATTTTCGACCTTTTTTAATCCCCTCTCACCCATATAACAGACCGTAAAATTTCTTTTGGAATCCTCCCCTTCAACACCGTTACGTATCATTTTTTGTATTATGTTTAGAAGCATAATAGATGTTTTCTTGATTTAAAAATAATGTTTTTCAAGATCAAGTATTTTCTAGAAATAAATAAAACAATATTTTGATGTAACACTGAATGCTTTTTCAATATTTTTTTTAATCACACAAATATAAAAGTTACTTAATGTAAGTACTAATAGAAATTAACCAATTTAAAACATTTTTACAATAACATGATGATTGAAAAATGATATTAATAAAAATACAATATAAACATTTCTAATATATATATATATATATAACGTTTAAAATTCCCAAAAATATTTTTAACTGACTAGAATTTTTCTTAGAATTTTTGAAAATCATTTAAAATGTAAAAAAGTGCCTTATAATCCTCTAAATTTTCCTTGAAATGTTAAGAAAAATTGTTTATTCTCTTGAATTTTTTTAAACTCTCCAAAAATCTAAGTTTCTAAAAATCTTTTAAAGTTTAAAGTTCTTTTAGAATCTCTTTAATTCTTTCAAATATTTCTTGAATTTACTCGGTTTTTGGTTTCATTTTTTAATCTTACCACATTGAGACATTTTGCTTTAAAATCCTCTAGAGACTTTTTTGAAATTTCAGGAAATCGTTTAAAATGTTTTAAAATCTCTGTTTTGTTGTTAATTTTCTCTTGAAGTTCATTTTTCAGAACAAAAAATCACTTAAAATTTTCTCACGAATCTTAAGATAATTCTTTTTATAATACATTTTTCCTGCATTTTTAATTTTGTAAAATAAACTAAAATTGCTTTAAAATCTTTCAGATTTTTTTTGGCAGTTTTAAAAATCTTTTGAAATTTTTTGAAATCTTTTTAAATAATCTCTTCAAATTAATTGTTCGAAAAAAATTATTTTAATTTTTTCTAGGAACCTAAAAATATTTTTTTTCATTTTCGCGAAACCTTACAAAAATGTTTAAAAGTCGCTATAAGTTTTAATTACTTTTGAATCGTTTGAAAACTTCTTAATATCTCTTAAGCTTATTCAAATGTTTTTAAATATTATGCAATATAGCATAATAGCCACATTTTGCTTTCAAATCTTTTACAATCTTTTTGAAAATTTTAGGAAATAATTTAAAAAATTTTGTAACCTTTTTCAATTTTTTCTTATAATTCATTATAAAAAAATTATTTAAAGTTTTACCATGAATCTTAAGAAAATTTTTTTCATTCTCTTAACACCCTGCAAAATTAAATTTTCCTAAAATTTTTTTAAATCACGAGAAATCATAAAAATTTTCATTCTGAAATCTTCAAAACCTAAACGTACTATTTTAAAATAAAACCTAAACCATTTAGAATTTTCCCAGAAATCCTTAATAAAATTTAATCTCCTTACCCATAATTTAATCTTTCTTATGTCTTTGAAAATGTAAGAAAGTTAACAAAATATAGTGTCCTAGCGAAATGTTAAGAACAAAATTATTGCCCAATATTAAACAACCATTTACAATTTAAATCTTCAGTGTTTAGAAACATTTCGAAAAAAATGTTATGATGAAGTAAAATGATATATTTATAAATTTTGATATACAAAGTTGATGGTGCAGAAAATTCATAAGTTAAAAATGTTACACAATCGGGTCGTAATACCCCCCCCCCCATAACAGACCAAAACGAAATACGAACCCCTTATAAGCCCTATAAACAGATTCGTAATTCAAAACCAAATAACTGACTCTCTGTACTCGTCACTCATCTTCTTTTTTTTTAATTGTCTAGCCTCCTGCTTCTTTAAAAATATTTTCTGCCCATATTGCTCTTCCTAAACAATTTTTAATACAGTACAATAATAAAAGAAAATTTTTTGAAAACTATAAAGACCTTAAATAAAACTATTAGTTTCTGTTTCAGCATCAAAGTACAATCAAATTCCAACCAACACTTTTTTATCTCCATTTTCTACAAAAAAACGCAAACTTAAAAAACTTATACCTTTCTTCATTTTATAGACTTTTCAGTGAAAACCCGTCTATTACAGTGCGATGCTGTGACACTAAATCTTTATTTTCCCGAAAAAAAAAAAATTCTTCTTTATGAAAACTTTTTTATTTTTATTTTGCCTCCCCATATTTCAAGAGCGAGTTCTTATTATCTTTTAAAATTGACAAATAGATTTTTAGTCGCTATCCAAATACCCGTGAAATTTGAACCTCAAAAGTTTTAAATAATTTAAACTATAAATTGCTCTTGTTGTCGTGATCCCCAATCTAGCCTGTTCCAATTTTACTTCTAGATTATATTTCTCGTAACTGGATAACTTTTTTAATTATACTGTTTTGGCCTCAATTCAGAAACACCTTAGCTCGCACACAAACTTTTGTTTTATCTTTAAATGGTGGTTTGGATTTTAGAGAATGTTATTTCGCTCTGCTGAAAGATTCCGATATTGTTGCTTACCTACTTCTACACTGCAACCCTTCAATTACACTTCACATAATACATGCTACTTTGTACATCACGATAATTATTATCGAACAATGTAGAAATATCTTATGATTTGATATGTTGGAATCGGATCTAGTGATGATAGTTTCTGCGAATTGTTTTTTTCCAGTGAATGAAACTTTTTCGAATGTTGAGACACTGTTTTATTACTACTTAATCCCTTCTCACATATTGCACACTTACTCTTTTTTTTTTTACTTTTTTCATCAAACAATCGATGGACATTTTGCAGGTGACGATTCAAATTAATTTTTTTAACTTATTCATTGTCACAAAGATGACAGCTAGCCATGATTTTAAAGAAGCATTGAAGCACAGAAAAAACTTCACAGAATATGAAGCTTCCATGATTCCAAATATGCGCCGGCTGTGCGTAGACGCGCGTTTTCGATCGCGCCTCGTTGTCTATCTTACATGGTAGAAAGTGAGGTCCGTTCGATTTAAGGCAACGGTGTCGCACTGTTGAACCCCTAGCTACGGAGTCAGAAGTATGATAGGGAATAGAAAGAGAGAGAAATCGAGAAAGTCGACCTGTCTTTTCCTAAGGATGGTGATTGTTTCTACTCAGCTATTACCTATTTCCTTCAAGGTCGGAGTTTTACCTTCGCAAAAATCTCCAAAAAAGATTTAAGCAGGCACGTGGGTACCTGCAGTGGGACTCGGATACTGTGTTAAAAGTCGAACGGACTTCTTAGTCTAGAGCGTAAGGATATAAAGAGAGGTCCGTTCGCCTTTCAACTTTGACACAGCATCAGAGTCCCACTGGCTGCTGAAACGACTCCCGAGAAGAGTAAGTTTGCACTGAACGAACTCTACCCCTACTTCGGTATAGATGTGATCAGGAGAAGATAAAAAGGAAACACTGGAAGGAACAAACTGTTCGGATCCCTAAATCTTAAAATCTTTCAGGAAGCTGAATCCTGGGATCGGAAAACCCAAAACTGTTCTCAAAGGTTCGATCTGTTTTAGTGAGTCACAATCTGCCCGTTCGGATGCCTCTGTCGGAAAACAAAGTTTACTGGATGGATCACTTTCATTTCTTGAAATCGTTTATTTGTTTATTTGTTTGCTAAAAATACTTTTAAATACTTAAACAATATTTTGCAAAATTTTAAAAATATCTAGTACGAATTTGTATGGAAAAATCTTATGTTAATCAAACAAATCTTTTTTTTCTTTTTGCAAAATTTCCAATATCATTTAGTACAAATTTGTATTAAAAAATCTGAATCAGAGAAATAATTTTTGCTATGTCTGCAAAATTTTTAAAATTATCTAGTACAAATTTGTATTAAAAATCTGAATCAGAAAAATAATTTTTTCTATGTTTGTGAAATTTTCAAAATTATCTAGTATAAATTTATATCAAAAAATCTGAACCAGAAAAACAATTTTCTATGTTTGGAAAATTTTCAAAATTATCTAGTACGAATTTGTATTGAAAAATCTTAATCAGAACAATATTTTTTCTTTGTTTGCAAAATTTTAAAAATTACGTAGTACAAATTTGTATTAAAAATTCTGTATCAGAAAACTCATTCTTGTATGTTCAGAAAATTTTTAAAATTATCTAGTACGAATTTGTATGGAAAAATCTCAATCAGAAAAATATTTTCTTCTATGCTTAAAAAATTTTCAAAATTATATAGTACCAATTTGTACCAAAAAAATCTTGATCAGAAAAATATTTTTGTTATTTTTGAAAAATGTTTAAAAATTTGGATAATATTTAACTTTTTTTGCTAAAAATTCATATTTTTGGATTGAAAATTCTACTGCTTTGTAAAAAATTAATTCTTTTGGATTAAAAATAAAAATTTTTAAAGAAAATAGAACTATTATATTTATTTCAATGGAAATTACACTCATAATTTATCATTTAAGATAATGAACTTAAAAATAAATTTCTTTTGTTTAAGATTCATTACTTTACTGTAAAATAAATCTTTTTTGTTGAAAATTTATGTTTGTAGATTGATACCTCTACTGCTTTGTAGAAAATTATTCTTTTTCATTAAAAATAAATTACACTTTTATAATGTAGGATTAAAAATAATTAATTTAAATATCTCATATTTATCTATCGACGTATTTCTCGAGAATACCGATTTATGCCAACCTTTCTAAAGTCAGCCATTTTAGGATTCTAAAATAGTTGAACGATATTCGAGAATAGCACCCTAGTTCTGAAGTTAGAGATCAGTAAATTACATTTTGTTTTTTAGATGAGGGCACCACCTCTGTGGCGGAAAATTAAAAACTTGAATTAGACAACCAATTAAAGGTTTTCTACATGTATTTCACATATTCAAAGTATTTTACGTAAAATACCTCCTTTAGGTATTATACGTAAAAAAAACTTCCAGTTACGCGTAACTGGAAAGGAAAAATATCACCAGGCAAATTCGCAAGTGTTTCTTCCAGGTATCAGAAACTTTGACACAATTGTCTATAAGTTTATAAAGAATTATTTGAAATTTTGAAAATGCTATAAGTTTTTGAATTTTAGTGTAATTGGAAAATTGCATGATGATACTTTCGAAATATAGTTCGTATCAACTTCAAAGTTGAATTGAAAAATCTTATGCTAATCAGAAAAATATTATTTTGCTATGTTCGGCAAATTTTCAAAATTATCTAGTGCGAATTTGTACTCAAAAATCTGAATCAGAAAAACAATTGTCTACGTTTGGAAAATTTTCAAAATTATCTAGTACGAACTTGTATTGAAAAATCTTATCTTAATCAGAAAAATATTTTTTTTTAACACACGCCCCGAAAGTACGTCTTTAAATGCCTGTATTCTGTGTCCAAAATGAGCCTTTTCTTTAAGAAAAATAATTCTATCGACGCGTATGCGCATTTCGAGAAATAAAAACAAAATTCTATCGTTAAGCATGCGTACTTCGATCAGGAAAAATGATTTACACCGCTAGACATGCGCACTTTCAGTGAGAATTTATTTCAATCCATGGACATGCGCACTTCGCTACACTCGGCTAACCTCTATCTCTACTGATGCGTCCCTGACCCCCGCGGCGGCCACCCCATACGTCTATGTACCACTTGCACGCTTTCATGGCATTTGTTACAAAAAATAGCGTATGATACATGGATGCAATGGCGTTTAACAACTCGTGTGATATTTTCAGCCCTCGCCTCCGTTTCGTCTCCGGCACCTGCGATGCCACCATCTCGTCTCTTCTCCGGCACCTGCGATGCCTCCGACACGACTACGGCTCGGGCTGACATCACACTCGTTGATACACATCACTTCTGCATCCTTGTGTCATAAAATACTATTTTCTATGTTTGCCAAATTGTCAAAATTATCTAGTACGAACTTTATTGAAAAACCTTAATCAAGAAAATATTTTGTTGCAAATATGCCCCGAAAGTACGCCTTTAGTTTCCTGTATTCTGTGTCCGACGAGAGCCTTTTCTTTTAAGAAAACTAATTCTATCGACGCGCAGGCGCACTACGAGAAAGAGAAATCCTTTCTATCGTCGAGCATGCGTACTTCAATCAGGAAAAATAATGTTATATCACTAGGCATGCGCACTTTGAATAAGAAAATTATTTCTAGCGACGGACATGCGCACTTTGCTTCCCTCGGCTAACCTGTTACCTGCATCTCCACTGCTGCGCCCAGCCCTATACATCGCCCGTGTATGCGCATGTGTATGCGGTGGTAGTTGTTTAGTATCCCGAGGAGAATTGCAGTTCACATAAATCCAATAGATGACGCTCCGATTAGGTAGTCCTGTTTTTACATTGTTATGTACAGCAAAAATACTAAATTTCATTTAAAACTTGATACTTTTTATGTATATAAAAAGAGAACATAGTTTTCAGTAACAATAAAAGTAGCTGTAATTATTAATAAAAAAATAATTCATGAAAACATGTAATTTATTATTAGGAAAATTTAATGTAAGGATGAGTATTTTGACAACAGTTCAAATTGTATTTATATTTTTCTATTGTTTATGTTGCTAATGTAATTAATTTTATAAACAATTGTAATTGTTACAAATAAATTCTTGTGAAATTGCATCAAAATAATTTGGAATTGAAAAAAAAAATTTTATTGAATGTATTATTAAACACACTTATAATTTCTGGAAGGAATAATTTATTAAAAAGTGATTGACAAGATTAATGAGTGAAAAAATATATTAATATTAATATAGAAATGCACTTGAATTTGAAAGCATACAATTTTTTTAAGTGAACAAATTAAGAATATTCAATTTTATTTTCATTATAAATCGCTTAATAAATTAAACGTAAGAAAATATATAATATATTTATATGTAACAATATGTATTATGACCCATGTAGGTAAACAAAATAAACATAAAAGAATAATAAAAACGAAATTAACATACCATGGACATTACACTTTCGCTTGGACCTTTAACATCCGCCCTTCAAGTTATGTCACTTTCCTAAAAGTGCTTTTCACAAACTGCATTTTTTATATCGTAAAATGATGTCATCTCTCCGTATAGCCTGTTGCCACCGTTTAATTCCTTTAGGATCTTTTGGCACAAGAAAAAAATGACACTTCTCGGAATTGTTGTTATAGCCTGACGTACAGCCCGTAGCTACACATCTTAATCCCATGATTTCATACTAATAATTCTAAAAAACTTTCAACACAATGAATAATTCACTCGGCTACAA
The DNA here is from genome assembly GCA_032357855.1 of Amphibolips quercusostensackenii. Taxonomy (NCBI): domain Eukaryota; kingdom Metazoa; phylum Arthropoda; class Insecta; order Hymenoptera; family Cynipidae; genus Amphibolips; species Amphibolips quercusostensackenii. Next base: position 2,869,782 of record JAUELO010000232.1, on the reverse strand, counting down.
GTTATTATCATTTAAATTGTCAATTTAACACATTTATCTCATAGAAATCACTTTCAATAGGACATTTACAGTTTTTGCCATTACATAAACATGCAAAAACAGGACTACCTGATCGAAGCGCCATCTAATGGATTTATTTAAACTACGATGCCCCTCCGATGCTAAGAGAACAGAAAGAGTGGGGGCGATGCATAGGGCTGACTGTTCCCCTGACCATGATCCAAGAAACTATGGTTCCGCCACTTGGGGTACGAGAATACGTTCAAGCCGCGCGACGTACAACGACCAACATCTTGGTTAACATTGCAACATGTAGACTACGAAGGATTAGTAGAGATGTTAAATTTCATGAAACTATCGTCCGGTGTAAAGTTTCTTGAAACATTGGTGGTCTCATGAAACGTTTCAAAGTTTCAAAACTGGCGGCGGGAAAATTCAAACTGCATATATTATTATTAATATTATTGATAACTATTATTATTTAAAGTAAATAATTAAGTATTCGAACAAAAATAATGTGTGAAATTTTGAGCTAAAAAATAATTTCGAATAATTAAAAAGTTAAAATAACTTTAAACAAAAGAGTTGAACTATTTTCACCAAGTAAATCCACGGCACACAAAAACGTCAAAGCACGCTAGTAAGATGCATTGGTTTTCGATTTTCGTTGCAGACCGGCCGCCGCAATCTAACCTTACTTTTGGTTCAACCGATCTGCGCATGCGCGAATGAAAGTTCCCCATTGGTTCTCCAATGTTTCATGAAACACATCAAAGTTTGGTCATAACACGGTTACATGTTTCACGTGAAAAGTTTTAAAGTTTCAATGAAACGTTTCATGGCTGACATCCCTGAGGATTAGTTAGGAGTCGTATCACCCTATGTATTTGGTGAGGAAAGGTGGGCAGAAAAACGTCCAAGAATTCGTTAATGTTTGCCACGAATGGAAACACGTAAGCAGCCCCACGCACATGCGTACTGGTGATTGCCATGTCACATGTGCTACCGGAGTTCGGCGTGAACCTTTATGGCGGTCGTGAGTGTATGGTATCACTCGTGCTATTTTTGACCAAACGTATTTTACGCGAAGTGAACCTATATTGCTGTAGAGTGCCTACAAGCACTGGATCCTCGTGATTAAAATTTCCTGCCACAGTCCGCTCTTCGTTTTCAAGAATTTCGTACTTTGGCAGGCCTAACCTAAAGACGGACATCGGTCCCTTTTGGCGCGCGCGAGCACGTGTTCGTGGGCGGCAGTTTTCGCGAAGTTTTGCAGATCCAGATCCTTAGCTGATGAAGCCGGAGCATGTCAACTAACGGGAGGTTGCCCGTTGACTCGGGGGGAGGAATCCCTCCCCACCCACCTGATTCCGGTGCTGAGAAAGTAGCCATCGACGGTTTGTTGTTCCTTTCCCAGAAATCTAAATCACGCGACCGTGGTAAAGATTCTGACGAAGCATGCGACTTTAAACGCCACAAGTCCCTAGACTTTGATAAAGCCGGTTTCACACCCCTTCCCGCAGACGATGGCCATTCCATGGACACATGTGAAGTTCCCCCTGATGTAAATTCACAACACACAAACAATACAACAACTCAAGCACAACATCCAAACAATTTAAAAACTCAATCACACCACCAACAACAACAATCACACACACAATTACACTCTCACATAGAAAAACAACAGAACCCTAACCTCCACAACATCAACCCTAATGATAAAAGTACATACACACGCCTCCGATATAGCGACAAACAGAAGGGTCCATGCAAGGTAATGATTCAAAGAGACCGTGCCTCCGAGCGAGCCAAAGACGATCTTAACCCCATGACCTACGGTAAAGCTTTCACTCTTCTTTACAAAGAAGCTGTGCTAAATGTAGATAGTCAGGGCTTTGG
>JAUELO010000232.1:2838764-2848860 GCA_032357855.1 Amphibolips quercusostensackenii | reverse complement strand
AGTACTTTTGATCTATTTATTGTTTTGTTATACCCATAAATTTTGCGGTCAAACTTATGTTATAAAATTGATAGCTTTGGTCGTTAATGAGTTAAATTCTAGGAAATTTTATTATTTCGGCAATTCTATAATTCGGGAATTTTATTATTTTGAAATTTTTATAATAAGGGAATAAAATTATTAAAGAATTTTATTATTCGAGAATTTTCTAATTCAGGAATTGCATTATTTCGGAAATTTTATGATTCAGAAATTGTATTATTCGCGAATTTTCCAATAATTCAGGAATTTTATGATTCGGGAATTTCATTATTCGTAAATTTTATTATTTCGGAAATTTCCCAACTCAGGAATTTTATTATTCAAAAAATTTTGTAATTTGGGAATTTTATAAATCAGGAAATGTTATTATTGGGAAATTTTATAATTTGGAAATTTTATAATTCCACAAATTTCATAATTCGGGAATTTCTTTCTACGAAAATTTTATAATTTAAAAATTTTATTATTCGGAAAATTTTCTGTTCCGAAATTTCATTATTTTGGACATTTTATTTTATAATTTAGGAATTTTAATATTAGGTAATTTTTCTGTTTCAGAATTTTATTATTTCGTGAATTTCATAATTCTGAAATTTTATCATTCGGGAATTTTATAAATTAGGAATTTTATTATTAGGAAATTTTCCTATTTGAAAATTTTCGAATTATTTTATATTATATACTCTCAGAAATTTTTTAGTTCCGGAATTTCATTATTTCGGAAATTTCATTATCCGGGAATTTTATTATTCAGGAATTTTATAAATCATGAATTTTATTATTAGGGAATTTTTAAATTCAGTAATATGATGAACTGTCGGGAATTTTCTTATTCAGAAATTTCATTATTTCGACAATTTTATTATTCGGGAATTTTATTGTTTCAAAAATTTTATAATTTGCGAATTTTATTTTCCGGGTATTTTCCAAGTCAGGAATTTTATTGATTCGGAAATTTTATTATTCGGAAATTTTATAATTCGGAAATTTTATTATTCGGGAATTTTCCAGGTCGGCAATTTTATTCTTTCCAAAATTTTATAATGCGGAAATTTTATTATTCGGGAATTTAATTGTTTCGAAAATTTTATGATTCGCGAATTTTAGTATTCGGGTATTTTCCAATTCAGGAATTTTATTATTTCGGAAATTTTATAATTCTGAAGTTCTATTATTTGGGAATTTTATTATTCGGGAATTTTATTGTTTCGAAAATTTCATAATTCGCGAATTTTATTATTCGGATATTTACCAATGTAGGAATTTTATCATTTCGAAAATTTTATAATTCGGGAATTTTATTATTCGGGAATTGTGTTGTTTCGAAATTTTTATAATTCGCGACTTTTATTATTTGAGAATTTTCCGAATCAGGAATTTGATTGTTTCAGAAATTTTATAATTCGGGAATTTTATTATTCGGGAATTTTAAAATTCAGGAATTTTATTATTCGAGAATTTTATTATTTAGTAATTTTATTATTCGGTAATTTTCAAATTCAGTAATATTATAAACTGTCGGGAATGGTCCAATTCAGGAATTTTATTATTTCGGCAATTTTATAATGCGGGAGTTTTATTATTTGGGAATTTGTCTGTGTCAGAAATTTTATTTTTTGGGATTTTTTACGCTTCCCAATAAAAATATCTACTAATGAATTTATCCTTAAAAAAAAATTTCTGATTGGAATAAAAGTTAGGTACAGAAATAATTGAACATGAATGGAAATTCAATAAACGTACACACGTGCCCCGCTGCCCTTAAATGTAAACTCAAATAAAATTTACATACAGGAACATCTGAACGGGTTCCAGAAAAACAATAGCTGTTCTAGATTAACAAAAGTTGATTGAAAATCACCCATGCTCGATTGATTCGTGTGACCTCAATAAAATATAAGCTCTCAATTTTTTTTATTTTTTACGGAACAAAGAAATGAGAAAATCTGAATATCGATATGGAAATGTAAATCAAAGTACTCTCTCCCTTGGAGCGATAAACTCGGTGCTCGGGTATATTTTTAGCGTATAGAATCGATAATTTTGTCGACCTTGATATTCCTAAATAATTTGTGAGAAACCTTATCTAACGCGAAATTGAAAAATTTCAAGTGAATTAAAAAAATTCAAGGAATTAAAAAAAATTCAAATTAATTGAGAGGAAATCAAAATTTTAAAAATGCAAGGTAATTCAGAAAAAAATTAAGCACATTAAAAAAAATTGAGAAGGAAAGAACTTCTGAAAATGCGGTCCAGCGGAAGTGGATTACGCCGGATGAAATCAGATTACTCTGGATTACATCTACATGCAAAATTATACTGTATTGCATAGGATTACTCTGGATTACTTCAAATTATAGTCGATTACTTAGCCTAAAATATACTCAAGAAAACTTCCAACTAAAAAGGATAAATTTTTAACAAAATTGTTGAATTATTAATGTAATAGCTAAACTTTTATCAAAATAGTTGAACTATCAGCCCAGAAGATTTATTTTCTATCGGAAAAGACGAATTTTTAACGAAGTACTTGAATTTTTACCTAAGAATGATTAATTTTTCACCAAAAATAGAATAGGTAAATTTTCAATAAAAAAATTTTCAACGAAATAGTTGAATTTGCAACAAAAGAGTTGAATTTTCAACTAAAAAGGATTAATTTTCAGCCAAAAATAGAATAGGTAAATTGTTAATTTGAAAATTAATTTTCAATAAAAAAAAATTTAAACGAAATAGTTGAATTTTCAACAAAAGAGTTTAATTATCAACCAAATAGTTGAACTTTCCACGAAATAATTGAATTTTCAAATAAAAAGGATCAATTTTCACGAGTAATAAAATAGGTAAATTTTCAGATAAAAAATACATTTTCAATAAAAGAAGCAATTTTCAACAAAATAGTTAAATATCCAACCAAAGAGTTAAAAAATAAAAATTAATTTTCAATAAAAAAAATTTCACAAAACAGTTAAATTTTTAACCAAACAGTTGAATTTTCAACTAAAAAGGATCAACTTTTCACCAGTAATAGAATGGGTAAATTTTCAGTTAAAAAATAAATTTTCAATAAAAGAAGAAATCTTTAATAATTAAATAATCAACTAAAGAGTTGAATTTTTAACTAAAGAAGATCAATTTTCAACCAAAAATAAAATAGGTAAATTTTTAGTTAAAAAATTAATTTTCAGTAATAAATAAATTTTCAAAAAAAAAATTTTAACGAAATAGTTTTATTTTCAACGAAATAGTTGAATTGTCAACCAAATAGTTAAAATTTCAACCAAATAGTTGTATTTTCAACTAAAAAATATCAATTTTCCACCAAAAATAGAATAGGTAAATTTTCAGTTGAAAAATAAGTTTTCAATAAAAGAAGGAACTTTTAACAAAATAGTTCAATATTAAACTAAATAGTTTAATTTTTTACTAAAAAGAATCAATTTTTAACTAAAAATAGAATAGGTAAATTTTCAATTAAAAATTTTTAACGAAATATTTAAATTTCCTACCAAATAGTTGAATTTACAACTAGAAAGGATAAAAAAAACTTTTAACCAAATAGTTAAATTTTCAACGAAAAAGTTTAATTGTCAAACAAATAGTTGAACTTTCAACCAAATAGTTGAATTTTCAACTTAAAAGGATCAATTTTCCACAAGTAATAGAATAGGTAAATTTTCAGTCAAAAATAAATTTTCAATAAAAGAAAGAATTTTTAACAAAATAGTCAAATATTCAACCAAATAGTTGAATTTTCAACTAAAAAAGATCAATTTTTAACCAAAAATAGAATAGGTAAATTTTTGGTTAAAAAATTAATTTTCAAAAGAAAAAATAATCTTCACAATTAAATTAAATTTTTACCAAATAGTTGAATTATGAACTAGAAAAGATCAATTTTCTACCAAAAATAAAATAGGTAAATTTTCAGTTGTACAATAAATTTTCTATAAAAAAAGGAATTTTTAACAAAATAGTGAAATATTCAACCAAATAGTTTAATTTTTAACTGAAAAGGGTCAATTTTCAACTAAAAATAGAATAGGCAAATTTTCATTAAGAAAATCAATTTTCAATAAAAAAAATTTTCAACGAAAAAGTAGAATTTTCAACAAAATAGTTAAATATTCAACCAAATAGTTGCATTTTTAACCAAAAATGTAATAGGTGAATTTTCAGTAAAAAATTAGTTTTTAATAACAAAAAAATTCACAAAACAGTTAGATTTTTAACCAAATAGTTGAATTTTTTACTAAGAAAGATCCATTTTTGACCAAAAATAGAATAGGTAAATTTCCATGCAAAAAATTCATTTTTATTTAAAAAAAACGAATTTAAAAAAAAGTTACATTTTCAAACAAAGAAATGAATTTTTAACTAAATTGATTAATCTTTAACTGGAATCTACTTTCAGTCAACAAATAAATTTTCAATAAAAAGAATATTTAACCAAAAAGATTAATTTTTAACTAAAATGATGAATCTTCAACTGGAGGTTACTAAAGTTACTGGAATTTACTTATTTTCAATAAAAAAATGCATTTTTAACAAAATACTTAAATTTTCCACCAAATAATTAAATTTTCAATTAAAAAAGTTCAATTTTGAACCAAAATAAAACAGGTGAATTTTCAGTTAAAAATTAATTTTCAATTTAAAAAATAATAATTTTTAACAAATTAGTTAAATTTTCAAACATAGAAATAAATTTCCACATAAAATGATGAATCTTAAATTAGAGTGATTAAACTTTTTGCTAAAAAAATTCATTTTTAATTTTTTTTAACGAATTTTTAAAAAATTGATAAATTTTCAACCAAAGAAATGAATTTTCAACTAAAATAATAAATCTTTAACTGGAAGTTACTGGAGTTTACTTTCAGTTAAAAAATTATTTTTCATTATAAAAAAAACGAATTTTTATCAAATTAGTTCAATTTTCAAACAAAAAGTTGACTCTTTGACTAAAACCATAAATCTACAACTCAAATAGTTTCACATACTCTTAGTTAAAAAATTAATTTAAAAAACGATTTTTCAACAAAATAGTTCAATCTGTAACTAAAAAGATGAATTTTCAATTAAAATGATAAATCTTCAACTGAAAAAATTACTTTAACAAAATTATTGAATTTTCAATGAAATAGGTGAACTTATATCACAATAGTTGAACTTTGAACCCAGAAGATTTATTTTTTACGGAAAACGACGAATTTTGGACGAAGAAGTTGAATTTTATATTAAAAAAGATACATTTAGAACCAAATAGTTAAATTTTTAATCAAAGAAATAAATTTTCAACTAAAATAATGAATCTTCAGCTGGATGAGTTATACTTTCATTTTAAAAATAATATTAAACCAAAAAACAACGATTTTTAAACAAAACAGTTGAATTTTTCATTTAAAAAAATAATTTCCAATTAAAAAAACGAGTTTTTAACAAAATATTTAATTTTCAACCAAAAAGGTGAATTTTCAACTAAAATGATTAATCTTCAACTAGAATAGTTATAATTTCAGTTGAAAATTAATTTTCAATAAAAAACTACGATAAAAAAAAAAGTTAAATTTTTAACCAGAGAGATGGATTTTCACCTTAAATAAAGAATCTTTAATTTAAAAAAATGAGTTGTTAGTAAAATTGTGGAATTTTCAATAAAATATATAAACTTATAACAAAACAGTTGAACTTTTATTTAAGAAGATACATTTTCTGCCAAAGAAGTCGAATTTTTAACAAATTTTGGGATTTTTCAACTAAAAAAGATCAATTTGCTACTAAAAATTAAACAGTTAAATTTTCATCTCAAAAATTAATTTTTAACAAAAAGTTAAATTTTTAACGAAAGAAACAAATTTTTATCTGAAATGAAAAAACTTAAACTGGAATAGCTATACTTTCAGTTGAAAAATTCATTTTAATTATAAAATTAATTTTTAACAAAATAGTTAAATTTCCAAGCCAAGAAATGCCTTTTCAACTTAAATGATGAATCTTTAACTAGAAGTTACTGAAGTTACTAAAGCTTTATTTTCAGTATTATAATTAATTTTAAATTCAAACAAAAAAGAATTTTCAAGAAGAAAAATTAAATTTGCAACCAAAGAAATGAATTTTCAACTAAACTGAAATATTTTCAACTGAGATATTAAAAATTTCAGTTGAAAAAATTGATTTTAATTTTGAAAAAAACAAATCATCAAGAAAATAGTTAAATTTTTAACCAAAAAAAAAAAATGTCAACTGAAATGAAAAATCTTCAACTGGAATAGTAATACTTTTAGATAGATAATTAATTTTCAGTTAAAAAAGTTACTGGAGTTACTGGAGTTAACTTTTAGTTGAAAAATAATTTTTCTATAAAGAAACCATTTTCAACCCAATAGTTAAATTTTCAACCAAAGAGATGAATATGAAACTAAAATTATAAATCTTTAACTAGAATAGATACATTTAGTTGAAAAATCAATTTTTAATAAAAAAATGATTTTTTAAGAAAATAGTTCAATTTTTAACTGAAATGATTAATCTTCAACTAAAATAGTTATAATTTTAGTTAAAAAATTAATTTTTAATTGGATGAAAAAACGAATTTTGAAGAAAAAAGTTCAATTTTCAACCAAAGAAATGAGATTTTAACCAAAATGTAGAATCTTTCACCAAAATAATTACTTTATAACAGAACTGTTAAATTGAAAATTATTAAAACAAACAAGATTGATTTTTAAACAAAAAAAGAATAGATAACTCTTCTATTGAATAATGAATTGCCAATTAAAAAAACGAGTTTTCAAAAAAAAAGTTGAATTTTCAACCAAAAAAATGAATTTTGAACTTAAATTATGAATCTTCAACTGAAACAGTTACACTTTAATTAAAAATACATTTTCAACAAAAAAAACAATGATTTTTAACAAGATATTAAAATTTTCAACCAAATAGTTAAATTTTCAAAAAAAGATCTATTTTTCACAAATTATAGAACAGTTATATTTTTATTTAAAAAATTAATTTTCAATTAACAAAAAATAATTTTCCCCAAAAAAGTTAAATTTTCAACGAAAGAAATGAATTTTTAAATGAAATGCTGTATCTTTAATTGAAAGTTACTAGAGTTAACTTTCAATTAAAACATTTATTTTGAATTTAAAAAAACGAGTTTTCAAAAAATAATTTAATTTTTCATAAAAAAGATAAATTTTCAACTGAAATCATGAAGCTTTTATTGTAATATTTTAATTTTAAATCAAAAACAGTCAACCAAAAAAGATGAAATTTAACGAAACAGTTAGCTTTTTAATCAAAAAGGATTCTTTCTAACAAAATCGTTTAATATTCAACTAAGCAGTTGAATTTTAAACCAAAAATATGAATTTTTAACCAAGAAGAGTAATTTTCTATCAAAAAAGTTGAATTTTCAACAAAATAATTGAAATTTCCAACCAAACTGTTGAATTTTTAATAAAGCAGTTCAACTTTCAACCAAAGAGATTACAAGTGGATTACAAGTGGATTATACCGCATTACAAGTGGATTGCAGCACATTAAAGTGAATTACTCGGTTTGATTAGGATAACACAGAATCGCTAGTGGATTACTGTGAATTACAAGTAGATTACGCTGATTGTGAGTGGATTACCACGAATTACATAATATTATATATGGATGCTCCGGATTATAACCGGACTTATTTAGATAAGAACTGGATTACAAGTAGATTGCAGTAGATTGCAAGAGAATCACTCGGATTTAAGTGGATAACTACGAATTACATACTATTATATATGGCTTATGACGGATTATAATTGATTTTTCTACATTAAAGTAGATTATATGTGGATTACACTGGACCACAAGTGTATTGCATCGGATTACAAGTGCATTACTGCAAGTTACAACTAGATTACCATGGATTACTACGAATTACAAGTACTTCACTCTGTATTGCAAGTGGATTATCAACATTAGAGCTAAATTAAAATGGGATTACTGGGCTTGTAAGTGGATTACGTAGATGTCCTAAGATTAAAAGTGGATGATTTTGGATTAGAACTGGATTTCTCTAGATAAGAACTTGATTGCAAGTGAATTATTTCACGTCACAAGTGGATTACGGTGGATAACAAGTAGATCACTGCAGATTACAAGTGTATTAAAATGTATTAAAGCGGACCACACCATAATACATTCAGATCTCAAGTGGATTACTATGGATAAAAAGTGGATTAATATCAGATTGACATGAATTAACATGGATTATTAATAGTAGATTAACATAGATTATTTTGAATTAGAAGTAGATTGCGCTAAATTACTAGTGTATTTTTCCACGTTAGAAATAGATCACGATTGGATAACACCGGTCACAAGTTGATTACGGTGTACAGCAAGTAGATAACTGAGGATTACAAGTGCATTAAAATTAATTAAAGCGGGTTACACTAGATTACAAGTAGATTACAAGTGCATCACTTCGGATTACAAGTGGATTACCGCGGAATACAAGTACAATATTCCGAGTTATTGCTGTATTATTATACATGAATTATTCCGAATGAAAGGTAGATCAGGCTGGCTTACAAGTGGATTTTTCCATGTTAGAACTACATTGCAAGTGGATTACTCCACTTCACCAGTAGATTACGGCGGATAACAAGCAGATCACTGCGAATCAGAAGTGTATTTAAATGTATTAAAGCGGACCACACTGGACTACATGCAGATTACAAGTGGATTACCATGAATAAGTAGCGGATTAATAGCGAATTGACATGAATTAACATGGATTATTAATAATAAATTTCATGGATTATTCCTCATTACATGTAGATTACGCTGAATTACAAGTGTATTCTTCCTCGTTAGAAATAGATTACAAGTAGAATAAACCGGTCACAAGTGGATTACGGTGAACAACAAATATATAACTGCGGATCGTAAGTGCATTTAAATGGATTAAAGCGGGTTACACTAGATTACAAGTAGATTACAAGTGGATCACTTTAGATTACAAGTGGATTACGGCGGATTACAAGTACAATATTCCGAATTATTGCTGTATTAACATGGATTATTTTCAATTACAGGTAGATTACGCCGGATTTCAAGTGGATTTTTTCGCATTAGAACTAAATTATGAGTGGATGACTCCGTTTCAGAAGTAGATTGCTACGGATCACAAGTGTATTGAAACTAATTAAATCGAATTACAGTGGATTACCATGAAATACTCCGAATTACAAGTGTATTACTGCGCCTCACAACTGGATTACTATTAATTACTCCGAATTACAAGTGGATTACACAGAATTTGGAGTGTACTTCTCCATATCAGAACTGGATAACAAGTAGATTACACGGATTGATAATGGATTACCACAAATTACATAAAATTATGTATGGATTATGTCTAATTAAAACTGGATTTCTCTAGATTAGAAATAGATTACAAGTGGATTTGTGCAGTTTGCAAGTGTATTACAGTGGATTACAAGTGGATTACTTAAAGTTGTAAGTTTATTACCACGAATAACATAGTATTAAAATGGATTATCTCGGATTAGAATTGGATTTCTCTAGATTGGAACTGGATTGCAATGAATTATACCGGGTCACAAGTGGATTGAACGGATTACAAATGGATGAACGCGCGTTATAATTAGTGGATTATTAACTAAGAGCTAGACTAAAAGTGGATTACTCAGTTTGTAAGTGGATTACGTGGATTACACTGGGTTGTAAGTGGATTATCGGATAAGAAGTGGATTTTTTTAGATTAGGACTGAATTAAAAATGGATTACTCCTAATCACAAGTACATCACTTCGGATGACAAGTAGTTTACAACGGATTACACCAGATTTTGAGTGGAATACTCCGACTTATAAGTAGATAAACATGGATTACTTGGATTCTCAATGGATTATTTTGATTCCCAAGTCGATTGATTTGGATTACAAGTGGTTTCTCCACGTAAGAGCTAAATCGCAAGTGGATTACGGTGGATCACAAGTTAATTCGACGGATTACGAGAGCAATACCCTCAATTATTA
>JAUELO010000232.1:2810648-2828205 GCA_032357855.1 Amphibolips quercusostensackenii | reverse complement strand
GTACCCCAACTCCGAGCGAGATGGAACACCATCTTGATATTAGGTGCAACCAAATTTCAGCCCAGAGTTTTTACTGTAAAGTAGCAAGAATAATGAGGAGAATGCAGGCATCCTATTGAAAAAGATGAAATTGGAAATAATTCCAAAAAAGCCTATGAAAAAAGTAGAAAGCAAGGTGAAACCAAAAATTATCTCTTCAAGAACTGAGAATTAAGAAGTTAAAATAAAAATGTTAAAACTTTAACTAGGTAACATTTATTAAGGATATAATAAAAAGCGACAAATTTCTTATTATGTGTAAATTATTTTTCTAGGATTTCAATATTTTGAATAGTAATACAGTCGGGACTCGTTTATCGTAAGATTCGTTTATCGTGAGACTCGTTTATCGTGAGACTCGTTTTTTGAAACATTTGGGACACGTCTATCGAAATGCTTGGCCACTTTCCTTATCCCCACTATTGAAGAGCCACGTGACGCCTCAACCAATTGCGATAAGCGCGGGACGCCCTGGATTTTAAATATGCGGTGACCTCGCTAGACTCTATAGACCAATCAAATGTTTTCCCTCAAACGAGCTCTATTAGGTGGGATCCCCTACCGCGTTCCGATAAACCAGACCCATTCGATTCGGGGTCGTTCCGATGAACGAGTCCCGACTGTAACTGAATTACTTAATAATTATTATCTCCACTTTAAATTTCTTTTAGAAAAATGAATTATTTTAGAAATTTGTCGAAGTGAACGTAACCTCATTTTCAAAGTGGCTTCTTTTTTTTTACTGAATTTCACGCACCTTCACATATATACCTTCGACTACATGCAATTACTAAATCCAGAATTCAAAATAATTAAATTTATAGTCATTTCCTAATTAATAATATCTTTAAAGTAATTTTAGTCTAGAAATAAAATTGGTGTCGTTCACTGGATGACTAGTGTCGTTAACTAAGAAATGGGTGCTGTTTATTGACGAGTAAAATTTTCTAAAATAAATAAATCAAGTACTTGATTAAGAATAACGATGCTTAGAGATAGCATTTGAAATCGTACAAAATTTGCCCTTTCTCATAAAATCATCTTTATGAAAAGATAATAAACATATAAATTAATATGCTCCTTTTTTTAAAAAACTGTTTTTGAGGTGTTGGTAATACCCCTGTTTACCCTAACTCTGGTAATTTTTACATTTTTATTCTAATAAAAGGGTATAAGTTTTATGTAAGATTTCACTTTGTTGGTTTTTATCAAATGTCCACGTTTTGAGACCACCTAAATCAAAAAAATAGTAGATAACGTGGCGAGGGGAGAAAGGCAGCGATTTCCAAAGAGTGTGAAGATTCCTACCCGAGCAAAGCAAGGGCAGCAGTCGCACGAGTCGAGAAACTGCGAAAAGTAAAGTTTTCGGCCACTTTCGATGCGCTACACAGGCGTCAAAACTCAAATTTTCGGACAGGGCGTTGTGAAAAATAATGAAAAATTTTATTTTGCGGCCAAACTACGCAAGATACAAAAAAAATAATGAGGCAAAAATTGTGCAGCCAAAAAAGGATCTACAAATTTTTTATAAATCACTTTTCGATAAAACACGTAGTTTTTGCTTTATTTCTAAAAAAAAAATTTCAAAAATTAAAAATTAAAAATTTTGGACAAATGACACAAGCTACGAAAAGAAACAAAAAACGAAAGTTATTTACCCAAAAAAACTACAAATTTGTTATCAATAATTTTTTGATAGGAGGCATAGTTTTTGTTTTAATTGTGATAAATGACATTACAAATAAACAATTAATTTTCATATGACTTAGCGGTCTTCTTATAATTTTAAATATAGTTGTCTATGATTGAAACAAACACTGTTTAACAAAAAATGAAATTCTCGATTTTTTGGTAGCATTTTCAGTAAGTCAAACCAAAGTTTGAGGAATTAAAAGTTTTTCTTTGGAGTTTGAAAAAAGTTCAAAAAATGCAAAGCATTTCGATAATGTTAAAATAATATCATACAGATGTACATACAGACATATTAGTAAAAAACTGTTTTTCGAGTTCAGAGGGTCTCAAAACATGAATATTTGACATATACAGAAAGGGGGGGGGAAGTCAAATTTGACACAAATCTAATACCTTCTCTGATGATAATGTAAAAAAGGCGTTCCCTATTTTTTGAACAGCCCCTTATATAATATTATAATAATTATTATAATATATAAGCCATATAATTTTTTTATAGATTATAATCTATAAAAAAAACTTATGAAAATTACTTTAGAGCTGTCTGCATACAAACAAATAATCCTAATCCCTTCCTTATATATTTATTTTGAGTACCGGCAATCACTACACTAACAATTATTGACGTCGACATGAAAGCGCGAGTTCGAGACGAACTTGACCCATTCAAAGCTGGCAGATTAATCGACGTTGTGTAGATAACGTATATGTAACCCGTTTTTTTCTTACGTAAATTCCACTCTCTAAGGTTTCTTTCCGTTTGAAAAGTTATAGGTACTTTAAAAGTTTGTTATGAATGTCTGTATACAATTAATGACAAACAGAAGAAGAACAAAGGTAAAATATTTTAAATCCAGCTTAAGGGATAAATTCTAAGTTGGAAAAAGAAATAAAAAACTTACGTTCGATTTGTTGATCAACTTGAGCCTGTAGCGTGCCGAAACTTGCACTTGGCTGATAAGGCTGTCGATCGCGGTAGCCACCACAAGCGAACTGATAAAAATCCTTGCAAGGATCCACACCTCTTTTCATGGATGCGAGCATCTTGAGAGAGGCTTCGTAACATGCCTTTGTCTCACAGATTCCTTCTGGACCATCTCTTTCTCTGATGCATGCGTCATCCTAAAAAAAATGCACAAAAAAAAGGTTTAATATTATCGTGGGGGTGTGCATACGTTGTCTGTCCGGAAAGTATCCGACCTTTAGCCCTAAATTTGTACCTAGTAGTGCTATTGTCTGATTTGTGGAAAAGTTGCAACTGGGTACTTTTCAACGTCAACGCACCTGCCCATTTATCGCAGCTCATTCAGCAATTTCAGGTGAAACGCTAGAAATTGCTGAATACCTCGCACAAATTCGTGAGCCCCTATACAGACCTAACCTAGCTCTCTCCGACTTCTGACTGTTTTCTGTAAAGGGAATCAAATAGGATGCGACGAAGCAGCCGTTAGCTATTCCGAAAGGTGACTTTAACGGGTCTTTTCCAAAATGGGAAGATTGCTGAAAGAAGATTGTAGCTTCTAAAGAAAAGTACTTTAAAGGGAATACCATTACGTTGACTAAACACTTAAAATAGGTCAAATAGGATAATTTTTCACAAAAATAGAGAAATAATAGGGAAATAAATTCTTATAAATAAAATCAAGTTAAACACCTTATTGTATTCAATATGAAACGCTTTATATTCTTAAGCTTTCAAGTCGAAATATATTGTATTATTAACCAAAAAAAGATTTTTTACCAAAAGAGATAAACTTTCAACCAAAAAAGTATAATTTTTGACAAAAAAATTAACTTTTAAATACAAAGTTGGATGGACAACTAAATAGTTGAAATTTCAAGCAAAATAGTCGAATTTTCGACAAAATAGTTGAACTTTTAACCAAATAGTGGAATTTTTAAGCCGAAAAGACCTTTTTTTG
The DNA here is from genome assembly GCA_032357855.1 of Amphibolips quercusostensackenii. Lineage (NCBI taxonomy): Eukaryota > Metazoa > Arthropoda > Insecta > Hymenoptera > Cynipidae > Amphibolips > Amphibolips quercusostensackenii. The sequence continues at coordinate 2,824,552 of JAUELO010000232.1, read as the reverse complement.
GAGACTTTCAGGAAAGAAACTTTCTCAGTAAATAAAATTAATTTAAACAACAATTTTGAACCAGTCGAATTGAAACAAAAAGATAAATTTTCAACAAAATAAATTAATTCTCTACCAAAAAAAAACGAATTTTCAACTAAATTGTTGAATTTTGAAACCAAAAATATGATTTTTGAATCAAACTGTTAATTTTCTGCAAAATAGTTGAATTTTTAAATTATTTGTTTTATTTTTAAGCAAATTGTTGATTTTTTTACAAGCAATATTAATTTTCGACAACAAAGAAGTTAAATTTTTAGGCAGATAAATTAATTTGTAACTAAATAGTGGAATTTTCTACTAAAATATTAGAACTTTTTAACACAACATGATGCATTTTCTAAAAAAAGTTGAAAAATAATTTTTTCAACTGAAAAGTTACCTATTCCATTTTTCGTTAAAAATTTGCCTTTTTTAGTTGAAAATTTAAGTATTTGTTTAGAAATTGATCTATTTTGGTAAAAATTCTCAATTTTTGATATAAAATTAATTTTTTGTTAAAAATGTAACTGTTTGGTTAAAAATTTATCTGTTTTAGCTGAAGATTTAAGTATTATGTTGAAAATTTGTCTTCTTAGTTAAATTTAATTGATTTTGATTAAAAATAAAAATATTCTTTGGTTAAAGCATCAACAATTACATTTATCGTTGTTAATTTATATATTTAGTTTAAAAATTCAACACCCTAAAAGTTGATCTACTTTCTTAAAAATTAATTTTCTTGGATCAAGATTCGTAATTTTAGTTGAATATTCATCTCTTTTGTTTAAAATTAAAGCACGTTGTTGAAATTTTTTTTCTTTGTTCAAAATTAATTTCTTTAACTAAAAAACTATTTGAAAATTTGACTGTTTGGTTGTAAATGAACTTTTTTTCAATTCCTATTTTTGGATGAAAAATTCAACAATTTTGTAGAAAATTCTTTTTTTTGAGTTGAAAATTCAAGAATTTTCTAGAAAATTCAATCACTTCGTAGAAATCTCCAATTTTTTGTAAAAAAATTACCTTTTTTTTATTAAAAACTAATTTTTTCAACTGAAAATTTAATTATTTCATTTTTGGTTAGAAATTTATATTTTTTAGTTGAAAATTCTAGTATTTAATTGAAAATTGATCTGTTTTGATAAAAATTCTTTATTTTTGGTATAAAATTAATTTTTTTTCTAAAAATTCAACTGTTTGATTGAAAATTAATTTGTTTTAGTTAGAGATTCGAGTATTTTATTGAAAATTCGTCTTCTTGGTTGAATTTACCTGATTTTTATGTAAAATTAAAATATTTTTTGGTTGAAAATTAAACACCTTGGTTAAAGTTGAATTACTTTCTTAAAATTTAATTTTCTTGGTTGAGATTGGTAATTTTAGTTGAAAATTCTTTTCTTTGGTTCAAAATTAAACTGAGTAGTTGAAATGTCTTTTTTTTCAAATTAATTTCTTGATCTAAAAAGTCAACTATTTAGTTAAAAATTTAACTCTTTGCTTGAAAATTAACTTTTTTTAAATAACTATTTTTGGGTGGAAAATTCAACTGTTTAGTAGAAAATTCTTCTTTTTAGGTTAAAAATTTTACATTAAAAAAAAAAATTAAATTACTTGGTGAAAAATTTTGATTTTATGTAGAAAATTAGTTTTTTTATTAAGAAATAATTTTTTCAACTAAAAATTCAATTATTCCATTTTTGGATAAAAATTGATCTTTTCTAGTTTCAAAATTCTTCTATTTGGTTGAGAATGTTCCCTGTCTGACTATAACCTAATTTTCTACTGAATTTTCATGAAACAGAACTTTTAAAAATATTGATGGAAATTGTAACTAATTTATTTTCTATAAATAGAAAGAGGTCTTATTAAATGAAATTCTTAATTGTAAAATTTAACAGCAGACTTTATTATCCAAAATGCTGTCATCAAACAGGGAAAATAGGGTAATTTTTAAAGAAAATTGGGAATTCTTATGGAAATACATTCTTTTTAATAAAATTAAGTTTAAAAAGTAATTTTTGAAACAAAAAAAATGAATTTTTAACTTAAAAAAGATGGATTTTTTTACAAAAAAGTTCATTCGCACCCAAAAAAGATGAATTTTCAACGGAAAAGCTAAACTTTTAGCCAAAAAAATAATAATTTGTAACCAACCAGTCGTATCTACATCCAAATAGTTGAAACTTAGAGCAGAAAAGACTATTATAAAAAAGTTCATTTCTAAAGCTTAAAAAACTACTTTTCTAAAAAACAAAATACAGAATTTTTATTCTTAAGCTATAAACTTTAAAAATAATGGTAATTCTTAAGTAAAAAAATTCATTTTTAACAAACTAATTAAACCTATGAGGCGAATTTTGTTTGAAAACAGGTGAATTTTAAGCTTTTAAATATGAATTATCAACAAAAAAGTTAATTTTCAATAAAATAGTCAATTCTACAACCAAAAAAATAAACCTTTAACCAAAAATTTAACAAAATTCCACCAAAAATTTGCAAATAAGAAAGTATTTTTACATAAGAAAAAAAAAACTTCAATGAAAAATTAATTTTTGACACGAAAGTTAATTTTTCACAAATTGTTCAATTTGCAACCAAAAAAATAAATCTTCAACATAAAAAATCAACTTTTTACAAAATAGTTCAACTTTCAACCAAAAAGTTAAATTTTTCACAAAAAGGATGACTTTTTTGACAAAATAGTAAAATTTTCAAAAAAATAATTAAAATTACAATCAAAAGATATTAACTTTAAACAAAAAATAAATAATAGATTAAAATTTTTAATCAAAAAAAGTTGAAATATACACACAAAAATTTTAAGCAGCTGAATTTGAAACTAAAAAGAATGTCTTTTTAACAACATTTTTAATTTTTAACAAAATAATAGAATTTTCAAACAAATAAGAACATTTTTACTAAAAAAGATGAATCCTTAACTAAAAATATAATAGTAAACTTCTTAATTAAATACAATTGACTTTAAACGAAAAATAAAATGATTTTTTATTGGGTTCTATCAATTTAGTTCACATTTATAGAAAAAAATAAGGAAGAGGGAAAGTTTTTTGAAAACAGGGAAAAAAAGGAATTTGAAAAAAAAGTGGAAAAGAGGTGAATAGGGGAAAGAGTGTGGAGTCTGCAGTAGTATATTATAATGCAATCTACTTGGCTGACCAAAGCGGAACCTATCTACTGCTGAAGGTAATTGCGCGAAAAGTCAGGTCTCTGGTTTCTACAAGTTTTCATCATTTTAAAAATTGAAATAATATTTTTAGTCATGTCTTAGGAAAGAAAAAATATTATTTTCCATTGAAAAAGTATAAAACTTACAAAAAATAATTATTTTAACAATAGTTTTTGTGATTGAATTTTTTCTTACTGTCGCCTCAAATTTCTAGTTATTTGTTTAAAAAAAATTTTTTTTTTAAAGCTGTTCAACTATTCCAGTTATATGTAAATTTAATTTTGAAATTGGAAACAGTAGAGTTCTAGAGAAAGTTTTTCCTGAAAAAAAAACCATAATTTCTTAAAATTAAACCATTTTTTAAAAACTGGTAAGAGGCGGTAGTAAGAAGAACTTAAATTGCAACAAATTTTTTTGAATAAATGTTTTTTGTCCTGATTTTTGTTGCACTTTTCAACAAAACTGGAATAAAGGTCAGGTTTAAGGAATGAGCCCTGAGCCAAGGTAAGCTTGACATTAGACTCGAAACCTTGCTATATGGCTTCCGTACGTTTGCACGTGCGTTGACACAACAGACACTTTAACAATTATCTAGATTTCAAAAGAAGATAAAAACAGTATTAAAATTCAATTACTAGATTCTGGGAAATTAAGAAAAAAATTACAACTTAAAAAAAAGTGAAAAAAGGTAAAATAATTAATTGATTAATTAATTAATTAATATACTTAAAAGAAACAGCATAATTCACTCTGAAAATGGAGGTTGCAAAAATATAAAAAATATTTATATGAGAAATTTTAATATTTACGCCTCGCTCGCTTTTATTTTTATTATATTTCAATAAAAGCTTGTTGCTTACGACATTATTTTAAATTATTTTCTTTCAACTCACATACATAAGAATTTAAATTCATTCCTTAACTTTTTTTTATATTATGAAACGTTTGAGAAGTATTAGTTAATTTACTGCTGATAATTTCTACTATTAAAAGAAATTTAGGAACACTTTTTCTACTATTAAAAATATTTTCAAAAAATTTAGAAATCGATAAATTCTTGTAAATAAAAAATAAAAAATTTTAGATCGAATAGCTAACACATAACTAAGCTTTACATTATCTAGCTTTTAAGACATAATTTACTCACAATTTAGAAAAAAAAGCTTTTTAACAATTTCAAAAGGTTTTAAGAGGTAAAAATTTTTTTGAGATTCCTGGAAAAATTTTTAATGCCTTTTTAGCTTAAAAAATTAATTGGAAGAGATTTATTAAAAAGATTTAAAAAAATTTTTTAAATTTCTTAATAGTCAAAAAAAAGCTGAAACAATTTTATGCGATTACTTTGAGCTTGAAAATTTTTTATAAAAATTTAGAAAAAGTTCCAGTCATTTAAAAAGATATTTAAAAGTTTTAGAGAATTTTTTTAAATAATTCAAAACTTAAAATAATTTTTAAAAATTTAATTTATTATGTAGATTTTTAAAGATTTTAAAATAAAATCTAAAAGACTTCAATCCAGTGTCTTTAATTTCGAAAATTTTTTTAGATATTTAGGAAAAGTTCGAATCATTTGAAAAGATATCTAAAGGTTCGAAAAAATTTTGTGATAATTCAAAACTTCAAAAAGATTTCAAAAAATTTTAATTATTATGTAGCTTTTTGAAGATTTTAAAATAAAATTACGAATATATTAAAGGATTTTAAAAAGTTTCGAGATGATAAAAATATTTTTTATCTTGAAAAATTAACTTTAAGAGATTGCTAAGATATTTTTTTATAAGATTTTAGAAGATTTCAAAACCATTCCAAAATTTCTCAAAAAAAAATCTGAAAGAGTTCAAGGTAATTTTTTTTAATTTTCTAAGATTTTTCAAAATGTTATGAATAATTCGATTCCGTTTAACAGATATTAAGAAATTTTCAGTTTTCAACTAATAAACAATATTTTAAAACTTTGAGAAAATTCAAAAAATTTATAAAAACTTTTTCGGAATTTCAGAGGTTGTAAAAGATAAATTTTGTTTGAGACTCCTCGAAAAATTTTTAATAATTTTTTAGTTTGAAAAAATAATTTTAAAAGATTAGTTGAAAACATTTTTAAACATTTCAAAATTTCTCAAATTTTAAAAAAAATTTGAAAAACTTTAATGCAATTTCTTTAATTTTGAAAAAATACAAAAATTTATGATAAGTTTAAATTGTTTGAAAAGTTATTTAAAAGTTTTAAAGTTTTCTTAAATATATCAAAACTTTTAAAAGATTTCAAAAAATTTTAATTAATATGTAGATTTTCAAAGATTTCGAAATAAAATTTCGAAGCTTTTCAAAGAACTAGAAAGGTTTCAAGATAATTTAAAAAATGTTTTAAGATTCCTGGGAAAATTTCAAATAATTTTTTATGTTGAAAAATTAACTTTAAAAGATTTTCATTAAATTTCTTGAAGGTTTCAAAAGATTTTAAAAGAATTCCAAAATTTCCCAAAAAAAAATCTGGAAGGTTTTAAGGCAATTTTATTTATTTTCTAAGATTGTTCAAAATTTTATCAGTCATTTGATATAGTTTAAAAGATATTTAGGAATTTTAAAAGTTTTTCAAAAAATTGACAATATTTCTAATCTTAGAAGAAATTTCTCAAATTTATAAAAACATTTTAAGAATTTCAAAAGGTTGTAAAAGATAAATTTTTTTTGAGACTCCTTGAAAAATTTTTGATGACTTTTCAGCTTAAAGAATTGATTGTAAGAGATTTATTAGAAAGATTTTTTTTAATTTTCAGTACTTCTAAATAGTCAAAGAAAATCTGAAAAAATTAATTGCGATTTCTTTCATTTGAAAAAATTTTAATAAAAATTTACAAAAAATTCCAATTACTTGCAAAGATATTTAAAAGGTTTAAAAAAAAAATTTCTCAATAATTTAAAACTTTGAAAAGATTTAAAAAAGAGGTTGATTAATATGTAGATTTTTGAAGATTTCGAAATAAAATTTTAAAGCTTTTTAGGGATTTTGAAAGGTTTCAAAACATAAAAAAAAATTCTTAAGATTCCTGGAAAAATTAAAAATGATTTTTCATGTTGAAAAATTATCTTTAAGAGATTGTTAAAACATTTTTTTATAAATTCAAAAGATTTCAAAAAAATTCCGAAATTTCACGAAAAAGAATCTGGAAGGTTTCAAGGCCATTTTTGTCATTTCTAAGATTGTTCAAAATTTTATCAATAATTTGATTCAGTTTAAAAGATATTTAGGAATTTTTAAAGTTTTTAAGAAAATTGACAACATTTTGAGACTTTAAAAGAATTTCTCAAATTAATAAAAGCTTTTTAAAAATTTCAAAGGTTTTAAAAGATAAATTTTCTTTGAGATTTCTTAGAAAATTAAAAATGATTTTTTAGTTCGAAAAAATAATTTCAAGAGATTACTTAAAAAGATTTTAAAACATTTCAAAATTTCTCAAATTGTGAACAAAATTTAAAAGACTCTAATGCAATTTCTTTAATTTAAAAAAAAAATTTAGAAAAAGTTCGAATTGTTTGAAAATATAATTGAAAGCATAAAAAAATTTTTTTTAATAATTCAAAACCTTTACAAGATTTAAAAAAATGTTGATTAATATGTAGATTTTCGAAGATTTCGAAATTGAATTTTTAAGCTTTTCAAGGAACTGGAAAGGTTTCAAGATAATTTAAAAAATGTCTTAAGATTCGTGGAAAAATTTTAAATAATTTTTTATGTTGAAAAATTAAATTTAAGAGATTTTCTTTTAATTTTTTAAAGGTTTCAAAAGATTTTAAAAGATTCCAAAGTTATCCAAAAAAGAATCTGGAAGATTTCAAGGCAATTTTTTTATTTTATAAGATTATTAAAAATTTTATCAGTAATTTGATTTAGTTTGAAAGATATTCAGCAATTTTTACAGTTTTGCAAAAAAACTGACAATATTTTAAAACTTTGAAAGAATTTCTCAAATTAAAAAAAACTTATTGAGGATATCAAAGGGTTGCAAAAGATCAATTTTTTTAGACTCCTTGAAAAATTGTTAATGACTTTTTAGTTTAAAGAATTAATTGTAAGATATTTTTTAAACAGATTTTCTTAAATTTCTAAACTTTCTAAATGGTCAAAGAGAATCTGAAAAATTATTTGCAATTTCTTTAATTTAAACAAAATTTTATAAAAATTTACAAAAAGTTTTTAGCTTTCTCAAAGATATTTAAAAGTTTTGGAAAATTTTTTTAAATAATTCAAAACTTTGAAATGATTTAAAAAAGTGTTAATTAATATGTAGATTTTCGAAGATTTCGAAGTTAAATTTTTAAGCTTTTAAGGAATTGGAAAGGTTTTAAGATAATAAACAAATTTTCTAAAGATTTCTGGGAAAATTTTAAATAATTTTTTTTGCTGCATAATCAAATTTCAGAGATTGCTAAGACTTTTTTCAAAATTTCAAAAAATTTCAAAAGACGTCCAATATTTCGCAAAAAATAATCTAAAGGTTTCAAGAGAATTTTTATAATTTCCCAAAATTTTTCAAAATCTTATGAATAATTCGATTGAATTTAAAATGTATAAAGGAATTTTTTAAGTTTTTCAAAAAATTGACAATATTTAAAAAATTTGAAAGAATTTCGAAAATTCATAAAAACTTTTTAAGGATTTCAAAACGTTTTAAGAGATTTTTTTTCGATTCCTGGAAAAATTTTGTATGATTTTTCAGTTTAAAAAATAATTTCAAGAGGTTATTTAAAAAGATTTTAAAACATTTCAGAATTTTTAAAATTTTTCAAAAAATCTGAAAGACTTTAATGCAATTTCTTTAATTTAAAAAAAAATTACAAAAATTTATGAAAAGTTCGGATTGTTTGAAAAGATATTTGAAAGTTAAAAAAATTTTTTTTTGAAAATTCAAAACTTTAAAAAGATTACAAAAAATTTTAATCAATATGTAGATTTTCGAAGATTTCAAAATAAAATTTTGAAGCTTTTCAAGGAATCGGAAAGGTTTTAAGATAAAAAAAAATTTTTTCTCAAGTTTTCTGGGAAAATTTGAAATAACTTGTTATGTTGGAAAATTTATTTTAGAAATTTTTATACAAATTTCAATAGATTTAAAAAGAATTTCAAAATTTCCGCCAAAAAAATCTAGAAGGTTTTGAGGCAATTGTTTTAATTTTCTAAGATTTTTCTAAATTTTATAAATAATTCGATTCAGTTTAAAAGATATTTAGAAATTTTGAAAAAATTGACAATATTTCAAAACGTTGAAAGAATTTCGAAATTTTGTAAAATATTTTCAAATAATTTTCAAACTTTTACAAGTCCTAAATATCATTTAAACTAAATCAATGTTTTCTAAAATTTTGTAAAACCATGTTAAAAAAAGAACTGTCATGAAAATTTTTGAGATCTTTTTTCGACATACCTTAAATCTTCAAAAATCTGTTTAAACTTTCTCAAGAAACGTAGAAAAATTATATTTATATAACCTTAAAAACAAAACAAATAATCTTAAAAAATACATGGTTATTCAAAATTTTTATTTTTGTTCAAATTTTTTTTCTTGCTTGGAAATCTTTCTCTCATTAAGAGTTTATGTTTTTTGGTTGAAAATTCAACTATTTGGTTGAAAATGAACTTTTTGTTGAAATTTTTATCCATTATACCTAAAATTTCCGAAAATATTGTTGAATTTTGTCTAAAATCTTAGGAAATTTATATTTATGTAACCTTAAAAACAATTAAATAAGAATTTATCGATTTTTACATTTTTTCACGAAAACTAATTTTTAATTGTAGAACAAGAATTGCTAAAATTGTTTTGTCAGAAATTGTTGTCAGCAAGGTAAGTAATATTTCTTGACAATTTAATAATTTTAAAAAATTGTTTAGGGATACCCACTTAATTTTTTTTCATAAAGACAAAAATTTGAGGCCCACACGACAGCTAAAAAATTTATTGCATTTTTAAAAATAAGTGAGTTAAAATTGTAAAAATAGAAATTTTAAAATTTTAAAAAGTCGAATTTTTAGCATAAAAACCTCCATAGTGGCCTCTAAATATGTTAGTTTAAAATCTCTCAAAAACAAGAGATAATTTTCTCACTAAAAGAAAAAAATTTTCGATTCAAGGTTTAAGAAAATACAAAAAAAAGACTTCTTGAGAAAAACTATATTGCCTAAATTTAATCCTTAAATTCTTGTTTTTTTTTATGATCAAGAACTTCGCAGTTAAATTTGGATATTAGAGATTAGAGAAGAAATAAAATTTTCATACATTCTGAATTTAATTAGGTTTTACTATAAAAATTATCCTGAAATGCACCAATCAAAATGAAGACAGAGAAATTTTTTCATTTATCTATATAAGTGATCGCAATGCGCTTTTAAAGCAAAATATTGCAGCTTTGGCAAGAGTATGGATAAAAAGATACAAAAAGATTGGCTAAGAGTCAACTTTCTAATACTGCGTCATTTAAAAAATGCAGTATTGTTGGCTCAATCCTACTGGCTCAGTACCAGTTTCACTCAATTTAAAATTTTAACTTCTATACTAGTAAAAATTCTCATCAATGATAATTAATACCAGCAATGAAACAATTTTAGTAGTATAAACATTGATTTCTCAAATATTAAAAAAGACTTTTCGATTCAAAAATGTTACTTAAAAAAACCAATGGCGTGAAAACTTTGCCAAGTACAGTATAATTGCACGTCAAGGAAAATATTTAAAAGTCCTTGCCAAGTAGTTTGGAAACTTTAAGAGTTGCAGTTTCATTTGAAAGCTTGCCGCAGAGAAAATATTAAAAACTGACATAATTGAAATTTTCGACTTTGTAAAGTTACAAAAAGAACACCTACTTTTTTAATTATCATCCATGATAATATTTTGAACAAAATTTTATTTCAGAAAAAGTACTGATTGAATTTAAAAAATGATATAAGAACTTTTAGCAAAAAAAGATTTCATCTTCTCTATACGTTTTGGCTATAATCCACACTTCACGAGATAAAGCCAGATTCATTGATTTTATAATCCTTCTGGTAACTTATCTTGAATATTGCTAAGCTACCAAAGAAACTTTGTGGAAAAAAGTTATGTAGTTTGTTGAAAGCTTCTTTTTTCTTTTTCCAAGTGAGAATATTTTAAAACAGAAATTTAAAAATATTTTTCATATTGTGCTCATTTAAGTAAAGGATTTCCATATTATCGTGATGTGCCAGAAAAATTCAGCAAATTCTGCGCTTTCAAATTAGAAATGCTCGAGCTTGGGCTAACACCGCTAAATTATTAAAACGGTGCTTATCTCACGAGCACTGGTCTTCCTCATTATAATCAAGTATAGCAAACATCATTTACTTTTTCGTAGAGAGAGCATTATATATTACCTCAATTATTTTTACCTAACACTTTTTTCTTTAAAAAAACTACTCTGCTCTAATTGTTTGAGTATTTTATTTATGTTCATCATCGTTTTTAGTACAAATATAATTTAGATTAATTTATTACAATGCCTTAGTGGAGTTGCATCTGTACCTGCATCTTCTTTCATTATCAAAAATATCCAGGCAATAATCAAATAGTTTCATTGCATATCATTACCATATATAATAATTAAAAGTCGGGTAACAAAGAACAATTATAACTGACCTTATTAGGGTATCTTGTATCTATAAATAAACACCTTGGTGGTTTAAGATAATATTTTTACCAGTGCATGATGTGCTTGTAGAGATTTTCAGAGATGCTATCATTGTAGCAAAGAATTGTTTATAGATTTGCATTTTAGAAGAAAAATGATGTGATATATTTTCATGGCTCTAAGTGGTTATAAAGATGGTACCTTGATGAACATAGAAGATGACATTCCTCTCTATAAGGATGATTACAGAAGGTGTTTTTATTGATAAAGATGATCAGGGATAATTAGATACGAGTGGATAGAAGTGGTCAGAAGCAATAGTTCCAGAACAGAAATCGATAGAGATGGTATTTTTACGAATTAATATGTGTAACCTATGATATAGATTGTTTTTTTATCAATAGAGATGATTAGCTTATAATGAAGCCCTACTTAGATGATGTTTCTATTAGATTCTAGTTTATAGAAATGGCTGGAAGCAATATTTTAATGAACAGCAAACGCTATAAATGGTATTTTTATCAACAGATAACATTAGCTTATAATGAAGCAGTACTTAGGTGATGTTCCTTTTAGATACTAGTTTATAGAAATGTCTGGAAGCTATATTTTTAAGAATAGCAATCGCTATAGAAGTTTTTTTATCAATAGATATGATTAGCTTATGACGAAGCATTAGTTAGATGATGTTCCTATTAGATACTAGTTTATGGAAATGGTTAGAAGCAATATTTTAGAGTAGCAATTGCTATAACTGGTAGTTTTATCGCAGATATAAGCTTATAATAAAGCAGTACTTAAATGATGTTCCTTTTAGATGCTAGTGTATAGAAATGGTTAGAAGCAACAATTTTAAGAATAGCAATCGCTAGAGATGGTATTATTGTCAATAGATATGATCATCTTATGATGATTCACTAATTAGATGATGCTTATATCGAGATGGCTACAGAATTTTAGATAAAGATGGTAAAACTGTAGAAAAAGGTAGCTGAAGTTGACACTATTGTATAGTATAGGTAATCTCATGCAAATAGTGACGCTGCTCTTCTCCGAAAAAGACTTGGTTTGATATGTTTTTATGAACAGATTTAATTAGCAAAACTGCGCTTATGATTAAATATTGGTATAAAATAGGAATATTAGGGAAATTATCTCCATTAATGATTATCATACAATTTCTTTTTGTTAAAGCTACAAAAGACAGTTCTTTGACTTTAGAAAAAGTCTAAAGGAAAAAACTTACCAGTGGAGCGCAGTCAAGTGGTTGTTCGCCTTCTGGTAGAGTAGTGATGAGGAAGAGAACCGGGCTGGTGACCAGAAGGCTGGTGACGAGAAGCATGGCGAATGTGAGGAGAGCCTTGTGTACAGCTTTGCTTCTCCTGAGCCAGAAGCAGGGCACGCAGCAGATCCAGGTCCCGGACTGATCGGGCCTTTCGACGTTGAGCATCGGCTCATCAGGGAGTGCAGCGACATCCTCCCCAGCTGTGGGAGCTGGGGTGGCATGATGTTCACGTGGGGCAGCTGGCGGGTGTACGTGAGTAGCGGCATGGGCACCGGACCCAGGTGCAGACCCACTACCTGGGGCACACAGAGTGCGCGGACTCAGAGGCAATCTTACGGTTGCCTCCCCACGTGTGCGGATACCCACACCACGGGCCCTGCGCCCACCGTAACCCTGGTTCACTGTACACAGAGCCACATTTGCCGGGTGACCCCGAACTTTCTACCCCAATCACGCCAGCCTTTTCCTGGTCGTTTCTAAAGCTGTCCAGCTTTATTGGCCTTTGATCAATCCTTGCAGAAAGTCAGCGTCCTAACTCCTCTCGGCTCAGGGTTGCACATTTTTTTTATCGCGATAATCGATAGTGAACTGAAAAGAGATGAAGATTATTTATAAGATAACCAACACCATGTCTTTTTAATCATATATATTTATATATTATATATATATTTTTGCATACTAAAATAGTGGTATAAAGTTTCATCTACATTCCTAAGAAAACCATCATTAACTATCTTCGTCCTTAGAAGAAGTAATCATATATCCATAATATTTTAATCATCTTCATTCATAAGGATACCCTGGACAGTTAATCACATTCATCCCTAATATTATTTTATCTAATCACCTTCCCTTATCATCTTCATTCATAATGACACTATCGGGCACTTGTTCCATTCAGAAGGTACTATCTCTAATTTAAAGAAAAATATCTCTAAACCTATTAGTTAAAATAAAGATTCCAAAAGAGTTACAGAATACAAATATTTGTTTAAAAAATGGCAATAAAAACCTCAATACTTTTAAAAATGATTATTGTTCCACTTTCTTTTTATGATCTTGGATCATTATTGGCATATTTTTTTTAAGATTGAAAATCTACTCTTGATAAAAATGACATTTTTCAGAGTAAGATTATAAAATATATTTCCAATACAAATCCTTAAATAAATATACAACACGTTCTAAATTTCTCTCTTTGAATTTCAAGTAGCATGAAACAATACCAGTGAACCATTTCCGCAATATCTGAATCGATTTCTCTAACAGTTCGTAGTTAGGAGACAACTTATAGACATAAAAGCTTACTCGACTTTTTCGAACTAAGCAACTTTTCAAGGTTTCAGTACACCCTATATATTCTTTCATTATGACATTCTTTATTTCACTTCTGACTCATTCCTAAATTTCCGACATCTATAAAAAGAATAAATCATTTCGGACTTCATTTACTTTTATTTAATTGGTAAGGTCCATTTTTACGGATGCTTTATATCTAACGATTAAATGTGTTACAATTATTAAACCATAAAATTATTTGCATTTTTGGCTAAAGTACCTGGGCGAAATGTAATCCCCACACTTATGAGTGAAAATGTAACAAATCTTGAAATTTGAAGATTCGTTTAAATTTTTAGCTACTATTTCCCATCTGAATTTTATCAAAAAAATTGAAGAGTCCGAGTACAAATACACTCATTTTTCGAAAAAAAGGGGTCTTTGAAAATTGAAAAAAAGCCCTTTACGAAAAAAATTTGCGGAAGAAAATTC
>JAUELO010000232.1:2740794-2759501 GCA_032357855.1 Amphibolips quercusostensackenii | reverse complement strand
CGGCAATCTGGAAGACCTGGGTTCGAATCCCAGCAGAGCTAGAGCGCAATTTTTTCACAATTTAAAATTAAAAATCAATATTTACTATTAATTTTAGATCAGTAGACAAAAAACAATAACATCACAAATTATTCAGAACCAAAATAGTTCAATTTTTAGTTCAAAAAATAATTTTCAAACGAGAAAAAACGAATTTTCAACAAATTAGTCAAATTTTCAACCATTTAGATTAATTTTCAACTGAAATTATGCATCTTTTATCGAAAAAATTAATTTTTTAGATAAAAGTTGAATTCACAACTAAGTAGATAACTTTTCTACAAAAAAAAATGCATTTTCAATCATAATACTTGAATGTCCAACTAAAAAAAATGCAACAAAAAAATTTAATGGCCAACCAAAAAAGATTATAAATCAACTAAACAGTTGCATTTTGAACCAAAAAATATGAAACTTTTACCAAAACAGATAAATTTTTAAACCCAAAAAAGGGAGAAAAAAATTGAATAAAAAAAAAAAAATTCTCAAATAACAGTAAAAATTTGTAATAAAAAGTTCATTTTCAACCACGTAGTTGAATTTTATACCAAAAACATTAAATTTCTGTTAAGAGAAATTAGTTTTAAAGCCGCAAGAAGAAAGAGAAAAAATTTAAACCAAAATTTGTACGAATTTTAACAAAAAAGTCCATTTTTAGCAAAATAGTTGAATTTTGCACCAAAAAAATTAATTTTAAATTAAAATTATGAATCTTCAACAACAAAAATTAATAAAAGAATTTAACTTTCAAACGAATTAAATGAATTTTTAGCCAAAAAAGAAGATTTTTAAACAAAAAATTAATTTTCTACACAAAAAGGCGAATTTTCAAAAAAATTACTAAATTTTTAACAAAATGAATTACTTTTCATCAAAATCGATAAATTTGCAACCAAATAGTCTGATGCACAGCTAAAAAAAATTCCAACAAAAGAGTTGAATAGTCAAACAAAAAAAAAATAATAAAATTTAAACAAAGGAATTTAACTTTAAACAATTACATGAATTTTGAACCAAAAAGAAAGATGTTCAACTAAGAAAATTAATTTTACACACAAAAAGACGAATTTTTTATATCATTAAATTTTTTTAAAATCTTTTTTCCATCAAAAAAGATGCATTTTAAACTAAGTAATTGAATGTTCAACTAAAGAAAATCCAATAAAAGAGTTAAATGGTCAACCAAAAAATATTATATATCAACCACACAGTTGCATTTTGTAAAAAAAACTAAAATTTATACAAAAAGAGATTAATTTTCAAAAAAAAAAAAAAAAGAGAGAAAAAACTTGAATCGCCATTTTGAATTTTCATGACAAAAAAAAGAATTAAAAAAACAGTAAAAATTTGTGACAAAAAAGTTAATTTTCAACCAAATACAAAGTTAAATTTTATACCAAAAAGATAAAATTTCTGTTAAAAGAGATTAATTTAAAAACCGCGAGAAGAAAGAAAAAAATTTGAACCAAAATTTTGAATTTTCAAACAAAAAAAAAACAAATTCTTAAAAAGCAGTAGGAATTTTATTTAAAAAAGTCCATTTTTAACCAAATAGTGGAATTTTGCACCAAAAAGATCAATTTTTAATTAAAATTATGAAACTTTAACAAAAAAAATTTCAACAAAAGAATTTAACTTTTAGCCAATTAGATAAATTTTGTAACCAAAAAGAAAGATTTTTAACGAAGAAAATAAATTTGCTACACAAAAAGACGAATTTTCAACAAAATAAATTAATTTTTAACAGAATGGCTTACTTTTCATCAAAAAAAGATACATTTTCAACCAAGTAATTGAATCTTCAACTAAAAAAAAATTCCAACAAAGGAGTTGAATTCTCAACCCGAAAAGATCATAAATCAGACAAAAGTTTGCATTTTCTACCAAAAAAGATCAAATTTCTACGAAAAGAGATTAATTTCGAAACCAAAAAAAAAGAGAGAAAATGATTTAACCATAATTGTGAATTAACAAGCGAAAAAAAAAATTACAATGAATATTATGAATCTTCAACAAAAAAAAAACAAAAAAATTTTAACAAAAGAATTTAACTCTCAACCAATTAGATGAATTTTTACCCAAAATGGAAGATTTTCAACCAAGAAAATTAATTTTTATCTCAGAAAGTCGAGTTAAAAAAAATTATATAATTTTAAACAAAATGGTTGCCTTTTGTATCAGAAAAGACCAAATTTCTACTAAAAGATATTAATTTTTAACCAAAAAAGAGACGAAGAATTGAATTATTTTATTGAATTTTTCAGTTAAAGAAGAAGAATTTTTAAAAAATTGTAAAAGTGTCCATTCTCAACAAATTAATTTAACTTTTAACCAATTAGATGAATTTTTAACCAAAATGAAAGATTTTCAACCAAGAAAATTAATTTTCTAGTCAAAAATATAAATTTTCAACAAAATGGTTTTTTTTCATTAAAATAAATACATTTTTAACTTAACAGTTTAATTTTCAACTAACAAAAATCCAACAAAAGTGTTGATGGTCAACCAAAAAAGATTATATATCAACTAAACAGTTGCATTTTGTACGAAAAAAATGAATTTTTAATTATAATTATGAATCTTCCACAAAAAAAAATTTAAAATTAAACAAATGAATTTAAGTTTCAACAAATTAGATGAATTTTTAACAAAAAAAAAGATTTTCAACCAAAAAAATTAATTTTCTACCAAAAAAAAACAAAGTTTTAACAAAATAAATTAATTTGTAACAAAATGGTTTACTTTTCATCAAAATAAATACATTTTCAATCATATAGTTTGATGGTCAATTAAAAAAAATGCCAACAAAAGAGTTGAATGGTCAATCAAAAAAGATTATATGTCAACCCAACAGTTACATTTTGCAGTAAAGAGATAAATTTTCATTTAAAGTTATGAATCAACAAAATAAATTAATTTGTAACAAAATGGTTTACTTTCCATCAAAATAAATACATTTTCAATCATATAGTTTGATGGTCAATTTAAAAAAATTACAACAAAAAAGTTGAATGGTCATTAAAAAAAAAATTATTTGTCAACCTAACAGTTACATTTTGTACTAAAGAAATGAATTTTCATTAACAATTATAAATCTTCAACGAAAAAAATAAAATAAAATTTCAACAAAAAAATTTAACCTTCAACCAATTAGATAAATTTTGGACTACAAGAAAGATTTTCAAACAAGAAAATTGATTTTTTACACAAAAAGACGAATTTTCAACAAAATAATTTAATTTTCAACAAAATAGTTTAATTTCCATAAAAAAAGATACACTTTTAACTGAGTAATTAAATGTTCACAAAAAAATTCAATAAATGAGTTGAATGGTCAGCCAAAAAAACTTATAATTTAACCAAACAGTTGCATTTTGTACAAAAAATGAAACTTTTACCAAAAGAGATTAATTTTTAAACAAAAAAAATGACAAAGAAATTGAATCATTTTGAATTTTCAAGTAGAAAAATAATTGTAAAAACAGTGAAAATTTTTAACAAGAAAGTTAAGTTTCAACAAGATAGTCAAATTTTGTACCTAAAAGATAAAATTTCTATTAAAGGAGATTAATTGTAAAACATTAAGGATAGAAAAAAATTGAATTAAAATTTTGAATTTTTAAGCAAAGAAAAAAAAACATTTTTTTCAAAAAGCAGTAAAAATTTTTAACAAAAAAGTTAAGTGACAACCAAATAGTCCAATTTTGCACCAAAAAGGTGAAGTTTCAATTGAAATATAAATTTTCGACCACAAAAAAAGTTTCAAAAAAGAATTAAACTTTTAACCAATTAGATGAATTTTTAACCAAAAAAAAAGATTTTCAAACAAAAAAATTAATTTTCTACCCAAGGAGACGAATTTTCAACAAATAAATTAATTTTGAACAAAATGGTTTACTTTTCATTAAAATAAATACATTTTTAACCAAATAGTTTAATGTTTACTTTTACAAAATCCCAACAAAAGAGTTAAATAGTCAATAAAAAGATTATATGTCAACCAAAAAGTTACATTTTGTACTAAAGAGATAAATTTTTATTTAAAATTATGAATCTTCAACGAAAAAAATAAAATCAAATTTCAACAAAAGAATTTAACCTTCAACCAATTAGATAAATTTCTGACTAAAAGAAAGATTTTCAACCAAAAAAATTAATTTTCTGCACAAAAAAAACGATATTTCAACAAAAGAATTTAATTTTCAACAAAATGGTTTAAATTTTATAGAAAAAGATACATTTTCAACTAAGTAATTCAATGTTAAAAAAAGGATTTAATAAATGAGTTGAATGGTCAGCCAAAAAAGCTTATAATTCAACCAAACAGTTGCATTTTGTACAAAAAAATGAAACTTTTACTAATAGAGATTAATTTTTAAACAAAAAAAATGACAAAGAAAATCATTTTGAATTTTCAAGTAAAAAAATAATTGTAAAAACAGTGAAAATTTTTAACAAGAAAGTTAAGTTTTAACCAGATATTTAAATTTTGTACCTGAAGGATGAAATTTCTATGAAATGAGATTAATTGTGAAACATTAAGGATGATAAAAAAATTGAATCAAAATTTTAAATTTTAAAGAAAAAAAAAAACATTTTTTTCAAGAAGCAGTAAAAATTGTTAACAAAAAATTTAAGTTACAACCAAATAGTCAAAGCACCAAAAAGCTGAAGTTTCAATTAAAATTATGAATCTTCAACCAAAAAAATAGTTTCAAAAAAGAATTAAACTTCTAACCAATTAGATGAATTTTTAACCAAAAAGAAAGATTTTTTACAAAGAAAATTAATTTTTCACACAAAAAGACAAATTTTCAAGAAAGTAAATTAATTTTTAACAAAATGGTTTACTTTTTATCGCAAAAAAATACATTTTCAACCAAATGGTTGAATGTTTAACTAAAAAAAATCAACCAAAGAGCTGAATGGTCAACGAAACAATATTATATATCAACCAAACAGTTGCATTTTGTACAAAAAAAGTTTAGATTTCTACCAAAAAAGATTAATTTTCAAACCCCAAAAAAAAGAAAAAAATTGAATCATAATTTTGAACTTTCAAGCAAAAAAAAAGAATTAAAAAAAATAGTAAAAATTTGTAAAAAAAATTTAATTTTCAAACAAGTAGTAAAATTTTGTATGAAAAAGATGAAATTTCTGTTAAAAGAGATTAATTTAAAAACCATTAAATAGAGAGAAAAAATTGAATCGAAATTTTGAAATTTCAAGCAGAAAAACAACTTTTCAAAAACCTGTAAAAATTTGAAAACAAAAAAGTTTATTATCAATTAAATAGTTGGACTTTCTACCAAAATAGTCGAATTGCAAACCAAATAATAAAATTTTAGCCAGTAAAGATTAATTCTAAACCGAAAATATAATAGTGGACCTTTCAACAAAAAACAATTATAATAGTTGCATTTTCAACTAAGGAGATGGAATTTCTACCAAAAAGTTGAATTTACAACCAAAATTATGAATCTTGAACAGAATAGTTAGATTTTTAGTTAAAAAAGTTATGTTTTTACCAAAAAAAGGAAATTTTTAGCAAAATAGACAAAATTTTCATTAAAAAGATAAATTTTCATTTAAAATTATGAATCTTCAATAAAAAAAATCAACGAAAGAATTTAACTTTTAAACAATTAGTTTATATTTTTAGCAAAAAGATTGATTTTCAACCAAGAAAATTATTTTCTACCCAAAAGACGAATTTCCAACAAAGTAAATTTATTTTCAATAAAATAGTTTACTCTTTGTACCAAAAAAAATGACATTTCTATCAAAAGAGAGTTGATTTTCCAACAAAAAAATAAATTTTCAATTCAAATTATGAATCTTCAACCAAAAAAAAACATTAATTTCCAACAAAAGAGTTTAACTTTCAACGAATTAGTTGAATTTTCAAATACAAAAGATACATTTTTAAACAAAAATAGAATTGTTCAATTCTCAATTTGAAAAATTTAATTTTCAACAAGAAAGCAAATGAATTTTTAAGAAAATAGTTCAATTTTCAACCTAGACATGAATTTTCAAATAAAATTATGAATCTTCAACCAAAAAAAAACATATATAATTTCAACATGCAAAAAATTAAACTGAATTGTTGAATTTTCAAGCCGTACAGGTGAATTTTTTACAAAACAGTTAAAGTCTCAACCCGCAAATATGAATTTTTAAATGAAAAAAAAAAATTTGATAACAAAATTGTCAGATTTTTAACAAAATGATTTTATTTTCAACCAAATAGTAAAATTTCTACCAAAAATATGAATTCTTAGCCAAAAATGTAATATTAGACCTTTTAACCGAAAAGAATGAACTTTAAACAGTAGGTAGTTCGATTTTTAACCAAAGAGATTAATTTTCATCTAAAATAATAAATCTATACCTAGAATACTTAAATTTTTATGTGAAAAATTAATTTTCAACCAAAAGAAGATGAATATTTACCTCTAAATTTTGTTCTCTAAAACTGTTCCTTAAGATGTTTCTCGTTCCGACTACTACCTCTGGAAGATTTACAACTTCCTAGGATTAAAATGGAATGTTTCAGAATATTTTCAAATTTTGTAATGAGTTGAAAATCCGATTCTTGTATATAAGGCGTTTTCTAATCAAATAAAAAATCCGAAATTGGTGTAAAAGAACTGTCATTTACTGTAAATTTATGCTACTCTTGACACTATTTTGAATTTCTCAAATGAGTCCAAGGCCTGCTATTTCAACCTTGACATTTTTCAAATATTTTCCTGCAGCCCTATTTGCCTTTTTGGAGGAGAGAGTGGGGATGCAACATTATCATTCACACCGGTCGCAGAAAAAAGACTATATAGGTACAGTTCTGCTACAACACACCTGTGAGCTATGTTACAGTTATTTCATAACGGTTCTGTATCTCGCAAAAGAGGTCTATATGGATTGCAAACTTCCATATTTGGTGTAATTGGGACCAGTTTTCGTGATATTAAAATATAGAGGGTCCAATGGCGATAGGAAAGCTTTAGAGGGCAGAAACGTGTTTATATGTTTATATGCCTGAGGCGCGCACTCATGCATGCTGTCAATCGCAAATTGGCGATGGTTTTTCTATTTCTTGGTGAAATCGATCGTACTTTTTTGCATTTGTTGGTGGCCTTTTTTCGGGAGAGGATGGATTATGTGTAATGATGAGACAGGTTGATGCGGGCTGATGACTCACGTGGTAACGGCGTCGTTATCGTGCGTCGACGCGTGACGTCACGCTTCCTATTGATTCGGCGAAAGGTATAGGCGCCAACAGCTATTGTAATGGGCTCATGCATGAAGAGAGATTGAGCAGATTGCATAACCTTCTAAAGTGTAGGAGTTCATAAATTATAAAGTTCTATTGTTTATTCTTCAGGCTCTTTCGTCTTATCAGTCGGCTGGGGTTTATTATTGATTCCGTAGTTGGAAATTTTACTAGGATGAAATTGAGGATGGTTGAATTTTTATTGTTCAAAGTTAGAAGTTTTTCATGAAACTGAAACATTGTTCAACTAGAAATTGTCTAATTACACTTTCTTTAGCCAGATATTTTTTTATTGTATATATTATATGAAAAATTATGTAATTCAAAATAAAAAATTATATAACCAAGTTTTCTAAAATCAAAAAATAAGTTGAATTATTCTTTAAAAAAACGTTCAAAATAAATAGTGATCTTAAATGGAAAACATTGCAAACGAAAAAAAATTGATTCCGGGACGTTGAAACTCAAACGAATCTGAACTTCACTAAAAACTGAAAAATTTTCGTCACCATAAATTGTAACATTAAAATGCTGTTATACACCGACCCTTAAAAACTGTAATTATTCTGAGTAAATTTAAATCGTTTAACAAATAATAATTTTTAAATTGTTAATTATATATAATTTGAAAATTCAGAATTCTAAAATTGTTACCACCCAAAATCAAAGAGATTATTTAGTTACTGAGGTATAAATTTTAGATAGTTTAATTTTTATCTATTTTGAAAAATATAAAATTTCCAACACAATTCCAGGTTTTAAAAAAAAAAAAAAAAAAAAAAAAAGGTAAAGCAGTCAAGATGAATACCTTACAGAAAGAAAAACGGATTTTTTGGTTGATGATTTATCATTTTAGTTGAAAAATCTTTTTTTGGTGTACAAACTTCAATTATTTTGTTAAAATTTTTTTCAAAATTATTTTTTTAGCAAACTAAATTTTTTGTCAACAATCGATTTTCTTATAGACTTTTAATTTTTTTGGTAAAAATATTATTTGTTTGGTTAAAAATTTAACTATTTTCTTAAAAACTTATTTTAGGTATTCTCTTAAAAATTATTTCTCTAACTGAAAATTAAACTATTCTATTTTTTGTTTAAAATTTATCTTTCTAAAGTCGAAAATTTATCTATTTTGTTATATATTGATCTCTTTTGGCGGAAAATTAAACTTTTTAGTTTTTATTTAATTTTTTTTTTGAAAATTCGTTTTTCATGCAAAATTATTTTTTTAAACTAAAAACTCAGTTATTCCATTATTATTCGAATTTTTTTATACACATTTAATCTTTTTATATAAAAATCCATTTTTGTGAATCAAAATTTAACTATTTCCTTAAAAATTCATTTTGTTTGCTTGAAAATTAATTTTTTTAACTAATAATTAAACTGATCTATTTTTTGTTGAAAATTTATCTTTTTTAGATAAAAATTTATCCATTTTGTTGAATTGATCTTTTTGGATAGAAAATTAACCTTTTTGGTTTTAATTTCATTTTTTTTTAAATAAGTTTCACTACTAAAAAATAATTTTTTAAACAAAAAATTTAACTATTCCATTTTTTTATACTCATTTAATCTTTTTATATAAAAATCCATTTGTGTAAATCAAAATTTAACTATTTCCTTAAAAATTCATTTTATTTGCTTAAAAATTAATTTTTTAACTAATAATTAAACTGATCTATTTTTTGTTGAAAATTGATCTTTTTTTGATAAAAATTTATCTATTTTGTTGAAAATTGATCTTTTTTGCTAGAAAATGAACCTTCTTGGTTTTAATTTCATTTTTTTTTATAAGTTTCACTACTGAAAAATAATTTTTTAAACAAAAAATTTAACTATTTCATTTTTTTATGCACATTTAATCTTTTTTGTTAAAAATTTAAATTTCTTGTTGAAAATTTATCTTTATATGGTAAAAAATTAATCTTTCTGGTTGCAATTTCATTTCTATGTTTATAAATTAGTTTTTTATGCAACAAAATTTTGACTAAACACTTAGTTATGCCTTTTTGATTAAAATTTTTTTATACACATTCAATTTTTTTGGACGAAAATTTTTTTGCTTCAAAATTCAACTCTTTTGTTAAAAATTTATCTGCTTTTGGTAGAAAATTAATCTTATTAATTCAAATTTTATTAACAAATTTTTTTAAAGAAATTTAATCTTTTTGGATGAAAATTCATCTGTTTAATTGAAATTTACTTAATTTGCTTTAAAATTTATTTCTTTAACTGAAAATAAAACTGTTCTATTTTTTGTTGAAAAATTTACCTTTTTAATTTAAAATTCATCTATTTTGCTGAAAATTGATCTTTTTTAGGTAGAAAATTAACTATTTTGGTTTAGATTTTCTTTTTTTGGTTAATAATTAGTTTCTTCATTAAAAATTAAACTATTCCATTTTTTGTCAAAATTTTTTTGGAAAAATGTAATCTTTTTGGTTAGCAATTCAACTTTTATCTTTAAAATTTATCTTTTTTGGTGGAAAATTAATCCTTTTGGTTGAAATTTCATTTCTTTGTTTGAAAATTAGGTTTTTTATGAAAAAAAAATTTCAACTAAAAACTTAGTTATATCATTTTTATTCGAATTTTTTAAAATATACATTTGATTTTTTTGTATAAAAATTAATCTGTTTGGTTGAAAATTTAACTATATGAATAAAAAATCTTTTTTGGTTGAAAACTTAACTCTTTTGTCGAAAATTCATCTATTTTTAGTAGAAAAATAATCATTTTGGTTGAAATTTCATTTCATTATTTGAAATTGATTTTTTTCAACAAAAATTAAGTTTTTTAACCAAAAATTTAGTTATTTTATTTTTATTAAAAAATGCTCTTATGTCAATTTAATCTTTTTAGATGAAATCCAGCTATTTGGTTGAAAATTTAAGTATTTTATTTAAAACTTAATTTATTTGCTTAAAAATTTATTTCTCTGACTAAAAGTTAAACTATACTATTTTTTGTTAAAAATCTATCTTTTTAGTCGAACATTGATCTATTTTGTTGAAAAGTCATCTTTTTTTGCTAAAAAATTAATGTTTTTTGTTGAAATTTTATTTCTTGGTTTGAAAATTATTTTTTTTAAATTAATTTTTTTTAACTAAAAATGTAACTCTACAATTTTTTTTTCGAAATTTTGGTTGTCGAAATCTTTTTGGTTGGAAATTTATATCTTTTGTTGCAAATTTTTTTTCTTTTGGTGGAAAATTCATCGTTTGATGAAAGATACATCACTTTGATTTAAGGTTTATTTATTTACATTGTTAATAATTTAACGAATTTGGTTGAAAACAACTTTTTTTACTAAAAATGTTGCTATTCCATTTTGGCTGAAAAATTAATCTTTTTCATTTGAAAATTAACTCATTTTGTTAAAAACTCGTCTTTTTTAGTCAAAAATTAAATTATTTTTGTAAAAAATGCATATTTTTGTGTTACAAATTTTACTTTTTGCTTGAAATTTTCATAGTTCCAAATTAGTTTTTTATTAAAAATTATTTTTTGCTGATGAATTTATATTTTTCATTTAAAATTTTAATTATTTTGTTAAAAAGTGGTCTTTTTTCCTTGAAAATTAAATTATTTTGGTAGAAAAGGCATATTTTTGTGTTGCAAATTTCACTTTTTTCAAAAATTTGTGTTAATGACTTAAAAACTCCAAATTTTGAATGAAAATTTTTTTTAATGATTAAAAATTATTTTTTGGTTGAAGTTTCAACTCTTTTGTTGAAAATTGATCTTTTTTTGGTAGAAAATTAATTTTTTCAACTAAAAATTTAACTATTCCATTTTTCGAAGATTTATCTGCTTGGTTGAAAATTTAACTATTTCGTTTTAAATTTACATATTTTAGTTAAAAATTTATTTGTTTAGCTCAAAATTAAACTATTCTATTTTTTGTGGAAAATTTATTATTTTTAGTTGAAAATTAATCTATTTTGTTGAAAATGTATCCTTTTTTTATTTAGAATTAACCTTTTTGGTTGAAAGTTTAACTATTTTGTTAGAAATTCAAATGTTTCGTTAAAAATGCACGTATTTTGTGGAAAATTCTTTTTTTTTTTTTTTTGGTTTCAAAATTCGTCGCTTTAGTTCAACCTTGAATATTTCATTAAAAATTTGTCTTTTTAGTTAAAAATTAATTTTTGTAACCAAATTTCCAATATTTGATTCTTTGTTGAAAGTTCATGTATTTTTTTGAAAATTCGTCTTTTTTGATAGAAAATTAACCATCTTGGTTGGAAATTTATGTTTTTGATGATAAATTTAACAACTTGGTTAAAAGTGGAACTATCTAATAAAAATGATTCAATTATTTATTTAAAATTTGATGTCTCATATTTGAAAATTCAACCATTTGTTTTCGATTTTCGTCATTGTCTTAACGTCAAACAAATATTGATAAATGGCACGCAAGTAGTAAAAGTCAGTGTTTAGTCAGACAGTCGGTTAATTACAAGGCAGTGTTTAAAATTTATTTATCGCATTTTTCTTATCATTAAAAAGAATTCAAACAAAACACGAGGGGTCAACCACGATCATTTTTATCTAAACCTAAATTCTAAAATTCAATGATTTAATCAAAAAATAACAAGAATTCAAAGTGATTCAAAGGAATTCAAAGAATTTTTAGTTGAATTGAAAAGCTTCACGGGAATTCTAAAGAATTCAAAGTTATTTCAGGCAATTCCGCAACAATTTTGAAAAATAGAACAAAAATGAAATACTTGAAATAATTTGAAGAATTCAAAATAATTCAGGTGAATTCAGTAGAATTTAAAAAGTTCAGAAACGCATAATGTGACTAAATTTAGGCCCTCGATTATTTTTTTTGTAAACAATCGAGATCAGGAAGAGATTTCAAACAATCTTTTGAATTCTTTGAATTCTTTTACTTCATTTGACGTATTTGAATTTCCTTGAGGGTTGTTGAATTCCTTTGAAATCTTTGTATACTTTTAAATTCTCTTGAATTACATACAATCGAATAGCAATTTTAAGCAAAACTAAATTCAAGAATTCAAAAAATTCCAATAAATTCATAAAAATATTAACAATTCAAAAACGCATAAAAATTCGAAGGAATAATTCGCAAAACTTCAAATAAGTTCAAATAATTTAAAAGAAGTAATAATACGAAACAATTAAAAGAATTCAAAGAGCTAAACAGAATGTATAGGAATTCAAAGAATATAAATAATCTTCAAGGAAATTTTAAAAAATCTAAATTATTCCAAGAAATTTCAATAATTCAAAATAATGCAAGGAATTCATAATAATATCAAAATTTTCAATAACTTAAAAAAAAAAAGTAATTCAATAATCGTCAAGGAAATTGTAACAAATTCAAAGTGATTTAAATCGTTCGAAGTAATTCAAAAGAATACAGTAAAAATACAAACATTTTAAATATCTCAAAAAAATTTTAAGCAGTTTAAACATTTAAGAAATTCAAACTATTTTAAGGAATTTAAATAATTCAGAAGAATGCGAAGAATTCGAAATAATACCAAAAACTTAAAGAACTTAAAAAAAAATTAAAAGAAATTTAATAATCGCCAAAGAAATTCTAAAAAAAATTAAAAGGTATTCAGATAATTCGAAGGATTCAAAAGAATTCAAAATATTTTTATAATTTTTCGGAAAATTCAAAAGACTTCAAGGGAATTTATATATTTAACAGAATTTTAAAAATGTAAAAGAATTAAAACTATTCCAGGGGTTTCAAATACTTTGAGAGGATTCAAAAGAATAAAAAAAAATACAAGAAATTTGAATAGATCCAAACGATTCAAAGAAATTCAAATAATTTTAAAAAATGCAAAGAAATAAAGAAAAACAGAATTTAAAAAAACTTAAAAAAAACTAAAAGGAATTCAATAATCGTCAAGCAAATTCTAAAAACTTCGAAGAGATTCTAATAATTCAAGAAATGAAATCTATTCAAAGAAATTCAAATAATTCAAAAGAAAGCATAGAATTCAAAATACGTAATACCAAAATGTTGATGAACTTTAAAAAATGAAGGGAACTCAATAATCGTGAAAAGAATTCTAAAAAATTGAAAGGGATTAAAATAATTCCAAGGAATTCAAAGGAATTTAAAAGATGTTTTTAATGTTTAAGAAAAATTTAAGAACTTCAAGGGAATTCATATATTTAACAGAATTTTGATCATACAAAAGAATTTAAACTATTCCTAGGCTTTCAAATAATTCTAGAGAATTCAAAATAATACAAAAAAATACAAAGAATTTGAATAGATCTAAACAATTCAAAGAAATTCGAATAATCCAGAAGAATGCCAAGAATTAAAAAAAATATAATTTTAAACAATTTTTAAAAAACCATAAAGAATTCTATAATCGTCAAGGAAATTCAACAACTTCAAAGAGATTCAAATAATTCAAAAAATTACAACGATTCAAAAAATTCAAATAATTCAAACGAACGCAAAGAATTCAAAACAATACCAAAATTTAAAAAAAATTAAAAAAAGTAAAACGAATTAATTAATTGTCAAGGGAATTCTAAAAAAAACAAAGGGATTCAAATAATCCAAAAGAATTCTAAAGATTTAAAAAATTTTTAAGGAAATTCAAGTATTTATTATTATTTAAGGAATTCAAATAATTCAAAAGAATGCAAAGAATTCAAAACAATACCAAAATTTTAATGAACTTGAAAAAATAAAAAGAATTTAATAATCGTCAAGAGGATTCTAAGAAAACTGAAAGGTATTCAAAAAATTTCAAGGAATTCAAAGTAATTAAAAAGCTTTATATAATCTTTAGAACAATTAAACAGACTTCAAGGGAATTCATATATTTACAGAATTTTAAAAATGCAAAAGAATTGAAACTATTCCAAGGGTTTCAAATAATTCAAGAAAATTTAAAAGAATACAAAAAAAATGCAAAGAATTTGAATAGATCTAAACAATTCAAAGAAATTCGAATAATTTAAAAGAATGCCAAGAATTTAAAAAAATAGAATAAATAGAATAAATAGAAATAAATAGAAATAAATAGAAAAAAAATAGAATAAAACGAATGCAAAGAATTCAAAACAATCCCAAAATTTAAAAAAACTTAAAAAAAGTAAAAGGAATTCAATAATTGTCAAGGAAATTCTAATAAATTCAAAGGGATTCAAATAATCCAAAGAAATTAAAAAGATTTTAATAATTTTTGAGGAAATTCAAGTATTTATTATTTTTTAAGGAAATCAAATAATTCAATAGAATGCAAAGAATTTAAAACAATACCAAAATGTTAATGAACTTTAAAAAATAAAAGGAATTCAATAATTGTCAAGAGGATTCTAAAAAAACTGAAAGGTATTCAAATAATTTTAAGTAATTCAAAGTAATTCAAAAGCTTTTTATAATCTTCAGGGAAATTTAAGAGACTTCAAGGGAATATATATATTTAACAGGATTTTGAAAATGCAAAAGAATTGAAACTATTCCAAGGGTTTCAAATCATTTAAGAGAATTCAAAAGAATCAAAAAAAAAATTCAAGAATTTGAATAGATAAAAACAATTCAAAGAAATTCGAATACTTAAAAAGAATGCCAAGAATTAAAAAAAATAGAATTTCTAACAACTTTAAAAAAAAACTATAAGGAATTCAATAATCGTCAAGGAAGTTCTAAAAACTTCAAAGAGATTCAAATATTTCAAAAAATTAAAACTATTCAAAGAAATTCAAATAATTCAAACGAATGCAAAGAATTCAAAACAATACCAAAACTTTTAAAAACTTTTAAAAAGTAAAAGGAATTGAATAATTGTCAAGGAAATTCTAAAAAATACAAAGGGATTTAAATAATCCAAAGGAATCCAAAAGTTTTCAATAATTTTTGAGGAAATTCAAGTATTTATTACATTTTAAGGAATTCAAATAATTTAAAAGAATGCAAAGAATTTAAAACAATACCAAAATGTTAATGAATTTTAAAAAATAAAAGGAATCCAATAATCGTCAAGGAAATTAAAAAAAATTAAAAGGAATTCAAATAATTTCAAGAAATTTAAAAGATTTTAATAATCTTTAGGGAAATTTAAAAGACTTCAAAGGAATTCAGATATTCAACAGAATTTTAAAAATGCAAAAGAATTTAAACTTTTCCAAGAGTTTCAAAAAATTCAAGAAAATTCAAAAGAATACAAAGAAAAATACAAAGAATTTGAATAGATCTAAACAGTTCAAAAGAATTTAAATAATTCAAAAGAATGCAAAGAATTTAAAACAAAAACAGATTTTTAAAAAACTTGAAAAAAAGCTATAAGTAATTCAATAATCGTTAAGGAAATTCTAAAAACTTCAAAGAGATTCAAATAATTTAAGAAATTAAAACTATTTAAAGGAATTCAAATAATTTTAAAAAATGCAAAAAATTCAGAACAATACCAAAATTAAAAAAAAAACTGAAAGGAATTGAATAATTGTCAAGGCAATTCTAAAAAATACAAAGGAATCAAATAATCCAAAGGGATTCAAAATATTTTAATAATTTTTAAGTAAATTTCAGTATTTATAAATTTTTAAGGAATTCAAATAACCCAAAAGAACACAACGAATTCAAAACAATACCAAAATTTAAAAAAAACTTGAAAAAAACTTAAAGAAGTTTAATAATTTTCAAGGAAATTCTAAAAAATACAAAGGGATCAAAATAATCCAAAGGAATTTAAAAGATTTTAATTATTTTTTTAGAAATTCTTATTATAAAAAAGAATCATAAATTACATATTATTCAATATTAATCATTATTGGATTTCTTTTCAAATTTTGTAGAATTTCCTTGATGATTATTGAATTCATTCTAGTTTTTTAATTTTTTTTTTAATTTTGATATTGTTTTATATTCTTTGCATTTTTTGAAATATTTGAATTCCTTTAAATAGTTTTGATTCTTTTTAATTTTTTTAAAGTTACTTAAAATATATTGAATTGTTTTGATCTATTTGAATCATTTGTATTTTTTTTGTATTCTTTTGAATACTTTTGAATTCTTTTGAATTATATCAAATAGTTTAAATTCTTTTGAATTTTTAAAATTCTAATGAATATTTAAATTTTTTTAAAGTCTTTTGAATTTTCTCAAACATTATAAAAATTTTCTGAATTCCTTTGAATTATTTAAATCCTTTTGAAGTTTATAGAATTCCATTGAGGATTATTGAATTGTTTTTATTTTTTGAAAGTTCTTTAGCATTTTGGTATTATTTTGAATTCTTTGCATTCTTTCAAATTATTTGAATTCCATTAAATAGTTTTGAATTTTTAATTCTCCTAAAGATGATTCTTTTTTATTCTTCAAAATTTTTTTAAATTCTTTTGAATGCTATAAAACCTTTGGAATAGTTTTAATTCTTTTGAATTTTAAAAATCTTGTTAAATATCCAAATATTTAACGAAATTAAAAATTTTTCAAAGAGTAACTATTCCAAGAGTTTTAAATAATTCAAAAGAATTCAGAAGAATACAAAAAAATACAAATAATCCGGTTTGGTGTTTGAGCGGATCAGGCGCACCGCGTGCTATTGAGTGGAAATTGTCGCGATTTTAGTAGCATACAGTCGCTAACACGTAGAATTTGCATTTTGTTCAAAAGATTTGCGTCAAAGTCTACGAGAGAGTGTTATCTAGAATTTTGGTAATCTGAGTGAGGCCTAACAAACAGGAACTCGAAAAACAGCGAACTAGCAAAGCCACCGTAAATTTTGATAGGTTTCTAGCCTCACGAAAGAAAGAAAGAGAAAATGCCGATAACGAGGGGGGGAAAATTAAGACATCACGTTCTCCAAATATAGCATCTAAGGATAAAAAGGATGGGAATGAGCTTTGTGAAGAATCGGGTGACGAGACAGTCTCCTTCACTGGGAAAATCCTGTGTGATGAAAAAGACGAAGCTCCAGAAAAACCAGTAAACGAGAATGACTTCGAGGAAAATTTATTTCGCATATTAGACTCTTGGTTGGAAAAAAAGTTAAAGGGGAACTAGATACATTTTTAAAGTGTGGACTTGGTGAATTTTTGAAAAGGGAATTAAGTGAAATCCTGTAATTTTGGGGGAAGGAAAACTATATCGAGAAAAAGATGCGGAGGAAAGGACCATAAGGGTGGAAGCAACAATGTCTGTTCTATCTAGATGAAAGAAAAGAGAAGTCAAATGGCAGGATGAAAATACTAAGCTGAGAGAAAGATCCCGAGGCTCGAAAATAAAATAGAAGATTTAAAGAAAATAAACAGCAAGGAAAATAATCTTGAGTGCGAAGGGGGTCCAGACAGATAAGCAACCGGGGACACAGCAAAATTTTGATAGAAACAATGGCGAGGTGGGGGGGGGGGGCAGTAAGAGACAGTGGCAACAAGACTTTAGAGCTTGATAAGGAAGAGGAATTGAACAACAGCAGTGATAACGAAATATACACGATTCCAGAAAGACTTTCAGCTAGAGAATTATTGTGGGAATTAGAAAAGAGAAGAAAAAGGAAAAACTGAATAAAAGTAGGGGGTTTTAGAACCACAGGCGGGCGCACGACGGCGAACGAAATGCAGATTGTACTCTGGAATCTGACGGGAATAAAAATTCACAATAAAGAAATGGGAATAATAGGAGGGGGTTTCCTACTGAAGTTGTCCTCATGGGAGGAAAAATTGAAGTTAATTAGGGCCAAGAAGCGGCTAAAAGGTACAAGCATCACGGTAGACGATGATCCAACAATAAGAGAAATATCGAGGTGCAGAAATGGATAATCGGAAAAGTTAAAAGATACCAACGAAAAGGAGCAGTTGCAAACTGGAGCTACATGAAGTGGAGAATTGGAAATCGGGATTTCTTCTATGAAGAGAAAGGAGTGAAGGAGATTAGTAGATTTCGTGGAGGCCGGGTGCAAAGTAATTAAATGTTTGTCATGGAACATCTCGGGGGGAAGGAATATGTTGGACTCGGTAGAATTTTGGAGAATATGACGTCATATTTCAAGAAACCTGGCTAGATCAGGCGTGTATCCCTGACTTCAAAATTAAACTGAATGAAGATTTTATTTTGAGTGCTAAACTGGCAACTATGGACAATAAGAAGGGTCTAAGGGGCCTAAGGGGGGGGGGGCACTTGATTGGAGTAAAGAAAGAATTGAGTGAAGGGATGTGTGTTGAAGAGTGGGAGTATGGGATGATCGTTAAAGGAGGCTGGAAACTAAACGGAAATAATGTAAGTACTGTAACTTTGTTCAACAATATTGGTTTTTCGAAATTTGAAGTCGAACTAAGCAATCTGATCGAAGATATGCGAGGGAGGGAGATGAGCTTGTCCTGGTAGGGGATTGTAATGACAGAGTGGGTGTAGAACAAAGAGGAAGTTATTGGGGCG
>JAUELO010000232.1:2725708-2740694 GCA_032357855.1 Amphibolips quercusostensackenii | reverse complement strand
TATATATTATATTATTATGTTAATATTAATCTATTATTACTATTTATTATTCTATTATCTTTCTTTTTTTGATGAATATTGATCTCTTCAGTTAAAAACTCAATAATTAAATTTTCCATTGGATATTCATGTTTCTTGGTTGAAGATTCATTTTTTCTTTTAATTTCGTTTTGTTTTGTTGAAAATTTATAATTTTGAGTTGAAAATTCAACTGTTCTTTTAAAAATTCGTCTTTTTGGGTTGAAAATTCTATTATTTTGGTAGAAAATTCAAGTGCGCGGTTCAGAAATAATTTTTTGGTTTAAAATTCATATTTTCGGTCTGAAAATTTAACTGTATTTTATTTAAAATTACAATCTGTTATGGTAGAAATATAAACTATTACATTTTTCGTTCAGAATTAATATTTTTTAATTAAAAATTCAACTACTTGATTGAAAGTTGAACTTAGTTAAAAATTAATTTTTTGTGATGAAGATTTATAATTTTATTTGAAAATTTAACTATTTTTATGAAAATTAAATTATTTTGATAAAATTCCAACTATGTGTTTATTTAAACATTGAATGATTTTATTAATAGCTCATGTTTTTTAGTCGAAATTTAACTGTTCTGTCATTTTCGTTTGCAAATTGACCATTTTTCGTTGAAAACTCAACTGCTTGGGTGAAAATTAAACTGTTTTGGTAAAATTTTATTTTATTGGTTAAAAATTCCACTATTTTGTTAGAAATACTTTTTTTTTGGTTTAAAAATTATTTTTTTAAATGATAATTTAAATATTCCATTATTGGTGGGACATTTATAGTTTTACTTAAAAATTCAATTATTAGGTAAAAAATTCATCTTCTCGGGTTAAAAATACGATGATTTTGGATAGAAAATGTAATTATTTTGTTTGAAATAAATCTTATGGGTTTGAAAATTCTATTATTTTGACAGAAAAATCAACTATTTGGTTGAAATATCAACGATTAAATTTTAGGTTCAGAATTAATATTTTTTGTTTGAAAATTCAAATACTTGGTTGAAAGTTGAACTTCTGTGTGGAAAATCAATTTTTTTGTGTTGAAGATTCATTTTACTTGAAAATTCAACTATTTCGATAAACACATAATTATTTTGTGAAAAATCCATCTGCATATTTTGTTAAATATTCATGTATTTTGATCGAAAATTGAACTTTTTTGTCCATGCTTGGTTGAATATTGATCGTCTTTATTTGAAAACTACCAGTTTTTAGTTGAAAACTCAAGTCAATAATGTTTCATTGAAAATTTATTTTATTTTATTTTTTCAAAATTCAACTACTTGGTTAAAAGTTGAACTGCTTTGTGAAAAATTGATTTTATTGGTTGAAGGTTTAACTATTTTGTTAAAAATATTTTTTCTTTTCTGGAAATTGTTTTAACTGAAAATTTAACTATTCTATTATTGGTAGAGAATTAATAGTTTTTAGTTGGAAATTCAATTATTTTTTAGAAAATTCGTGTATTTGGAAGAAAATTCGTTTTTTGGCTTAAAAATTCAACTGTATTTTTTTAAATCGATTTTTAAGTTTCAGATTCTATTTTTTGTAGAAAATTGCACATGAGGAAAATAAAAAGTTCCTCTTTCCTTTTCCAATTTCTCAAAAATTTTCTGATTGGAAATTTAACTTTTTTTAGAAAGATCTTTTTGGCTTAAAAATTCAACTGTTTTGTTGAAAACTCCTCTTTTTGAAATACCAAGAATTCTATTTTATGTTCAGAATACATTTTTTTGGATTGAAAGTTCAACTACTTGGTTGAATGTTGAACCTCTTTGTTGAAAATTCATTTTTCTGTTGAATATTCATAATTTTAGTGGAAACTTCAACTATAAAGAAAATTGAATTATTTTGTGGAAAATTCAACTACATACTTTTTTGTTAAAATTTCAAGTATTTTGTTAAAAATTCATTTTGAAAATTGATCGTTTTTGGTTGAAATCTCTATTAAATTTTGAATTGAAAATTCATTTTTTTAATTGAAAATTCAACTACTTCGTTGAAAGATAAACTGCTGTATTAAAAATTAATTTTATCTGTTGAAGATTTAATTATTTTGTTGAAAATACTTTTTGTTGATGACCTTAAGCCCGTTAAAAAACAACGTTGACCTTGAAATAACCTTGAAGGTCAAGCTCAAGGTCAAATTCAAAGTCACCAATGGATTCCTCGTTGAAAATTATTCCAAGAATGACCTTGACTTTTTGAAAAAATATTTTACCTGGAAAATGATTTACGTGTTTTGTTACTTTTTGGACACCCTATATATATAATAGAATTTTTAACCAGAGGAAATAAATTCTAATCCAAAAATATTATGGTAGATATTTCGGTTAAAAATAATTAACTTTTAACCAAAAATAGTTGGATTTTCTTGTTGGGTTCTATTAATTCATTTCACTTTAAGCGAAAAATTAAGAAAACAGGGGAAGTTTCTTGAAAACGAGGATGAAAAAGAAAACTTTTTTTTAAAAAACAAAAAAAGGAAGACAGGGAATAGGGAATGGGGGCCAGAATGCGAATTTTGAAACCTTGTTAATCGGTAAATTGCTAGAAATGATAGATTCTTACGATATAATCCATGCAGTGTTTCCTAACAACTCCATGCATTTCCTGATCCCCATAAACTTGATCGGCCACAGCCCGAAATAAACAAGCCCCATCTTCTCCCATCTTCTTAACGATGAAACCGACTTTTCGCATTCGTTTTTCGAACCACCGGTCTCGCTGTAAAATTACAAAATGACCTCACTTAAAAATCAATAATAATTTTTTACATTTTTTTTTAATTAAAGCAATTTTTGTAAAAAAAATTACCTCTTGCCACTCGGCAGCTGTAAGATTATTCCCAGTTCGTCCAGTATATTCGTCACCGCTGTTGTAACCATTCGAAAGTTCCGGTTCCGCATTTCCAGCTATTCGATTATTGCCAATCACAGAACCATCTCCACCTAATTTAATGAAACAGTTTTGAAACGAATACTTTAATTTTCCACAAAAAATATCAATTTTTAACAAAAATGGAAAAGTTTAACTTTCAGTTAGAAAAATTAGTTAGAACAGTTGAATTTGAAGACAAAAAGATAAATATTCAACTGAAATGATAAATAATTAACTGAAATACTTGAATTTTCAACCACAAAGATGAATTTTCAACCACAAAAATGAATTTTCTAACAAAAAATACAATTAAACAAAAAACATAAATTTTGAACGAAATAGTTGAATTTTTAATTAAAGGAGACAAATTTTCAACCAAATAGTTGAATTTTGAACGAAAAAAATCATCTTACAACCGAAAATCGATTATAAACTTAAATTTTCAGTTAATAAAATTAATTTTTAACCTAGATCATTAATTTTCAATCAAAATGATGATCTTCAACTAAATTAGTTGAATTTTAAACCAAAAACATGAGTTTTCAAGAAAAACAATGAATCTTCAACTGAAATAGTTTCAAATGTAATACCTAAAGGATGAATTTTCAACTAAAAAATGATAAATATTTAAGTGGAATACTTGAATTCGTAACCGATAAGAAGAATTTTAGACAAGAAGATTAACTTTCAAGGTAAAAGATAATTTCCATTATTCGAGTGGAAAAAGTTAAATTTTCAATTTAAAAAAGTGATTAAATTTAAACAAAAATTGAACATTAACTGGCATAG
This sequence comes from Amphibolips quercusostensackenii, assembly GCA_032357855.1. Taxonomy (NCBI): domain Eukaryota; kingdom Metazoa; phylum Arthropoda; class Insecta; order Hymenoptera; family Cynipidae; genus Amphibolips; species Amphibolips quercusostensackenii. Next base: position 2,736,997 of record JAUELO010000232.1, on the reverse strand, counting down.
TTCAATTTCAAACCAGAAGGATCAATTTTTAACTAAAATGATGAATATTTAAATGAAATAATTTAATTTTTCCCAAAACGATGAATTTTCAACCAAGAAGATTGATTTCTACCGAAGAAGACGAATGTTTAACTGAAAAATAATTTTGAATAATTGAAAAGTTAAAATAATTTTTAAGAACAGTCATTTTAATCGCAACCCAAAAGATAGATTTTTAACTAAAATGATAAATATTTAATTGGAATACTTGAATTTTCAGCCGACAAGAAGAATTTTTAGAAAAGAATATTAACTTTTAAAGAAAAAGATAATTCTCTATTAAAGAATCGACTTTTTAACAAAAGACGTGTATTTTCAAGAACACAGTTGAATTTTTTCATTAAAAAGGACCAATTTTCATTCAACTAAAAATGGAACAGTTGAATTTTCAGTTGAAGAAATTAGTTTTCAACCAAACTGATGAATTTTCAACTAAAATTATAAACCTTTATTTATGAAAGAAAAATTTTCAACCATTAAGATTAATTTTCTATAAAAAAGACGAATTTTCTACAAAGTACATTAATTTTTTTTAAAATCGTTGAATTATTTAGTAAAAAATGTCAATTTTCAGCCAAATAGTTGAAATTTCATTACAAAAAAAGAACATTTAAATTTAAGATCGAACAGAAACCTATTTTTTTACAAAAAAAAATTTTTATGTTAAAAAAGCATTAAAAATGTTTACAATTAAAAAACAGGCTTACAAAGCACCTTACTTTTTGGCTCATTATAGATAAAAATAATAATTGAAAACAGAGGGAGAAAATAAATTTTCAACCAAAAATAGAATAGTTCAATTTCCTATTTAAAATCTAATTCTTCACAAAAAAACGTATTTTCAGCAAAAGAGTTAAATTTTCTACTGGAGTAGTTACATTTTTAGAAAAAAAGTTAATTTTTCACACAAAAAAAAAACACATTTTCAAAAAAAGTAATGAATTTTCAATTAAAAAAACAAAATCTTCAATAAAAAAATAATTTTTCGACAAAACGGTTCTCAACTGAGAAGATAAATATAATACCAAAAAAAAAAGATTAATTTTGATAAAAATACATTATTTTTCAACCATATAGATGAATTTTTAACAAAAAATCATGATTTTGAACAAAAAATATGATAGTTAAATTTTTAGTTAAAAAATTAGTTCACAACCCTAAAAAAATTAATTTTCAACAAAATAGATAACTTTTGAACCTAATATATGAATTTTTAACTAAAAAAATGAACCTTCAACTAAAAACGAATTTTCAACAGAAGAGGTCAACTTTTACCCAAACGATTGAATTTCCAACTAAAATGACGAATCTTTAACCAAAAAAATAAACTGTATCCAAATAGTTGGATTTTCAACCCAAAAGATTAACGTTTAATCGAAAATATTAATTTATACAAAAAAAAGAAAAATTTTTGACTGAAAAAGATAAATTACGAAACAGCGTTAATTTTCAACCAAGTAGTTAAATTTTTATTCAAAAAATGTTGAATTCTAAACAAACAATGTAGTAGTTGATATTTTAACCAAAAAAGATTTCAATATTTAGTCAAAAACAGTACAATTTGCAACTAAACGGATGAATATTGAACTGGAATTCTTGAATTTTGAAACAAAAAGATTAATTTTCTGCAAAAAAGACGATTTTTAACAAAATAGATGAATTCTCAACTAAAAAGTTAAATTTTCAACTAAAAAAAAAAAATTAGTTTTCAACCAAAAATAGAATAGTTAAATAATAATATTATTTTCCAAGGTAAAATACGAGATACGTATTTTTCTTTTTTTGCGTACTTATGGATATTTGAAGATTTACGTGAATTGTGGAAAAATTAACAAAATTTTTCTTCAAAATGGCGCATCTTGGAAACATACTAATATAATTTAATTTTCTTTTGGGCATCTTGTAGTGCTATGCGCGCTTTCTCAATAAATCACGCAATCAAACTGAAAAATTGTAATAATCAACAAAATGCCGGCCATTGTTCGAAAAAAAACTTTAAAGTCGATTTTCTCAAAAACCCCACCCTTGATTTTTTCAAGTAATTTTTTTCTAGATTCATTGAACTATGAAGAATATATCCAATAAATTTCGCTCTCGATTAGTGATTATTTATATTTAAATTTTTTTTAATTACCTTGCAAACCACTGCTCGATGCCGTAGGTGGCGTTGCCTGCCTTTCTCGTTCTCTTTCCCTTTCTCTCTCACGTCCTCTGTCTCTTTCCCTCTCACGTTTGGTTCTCGAACTTCGACTAATGCAAGCACTGAAAATAAATAACAATTTAAGATTACTACTTGAAATTATACTAACATATATATAAAAATAAAAACTGCAAGATCAAAGTCCAAGTTTAAACAAATTATTGATCGTTCTACTTATGAAAGTCTTATGAAAGAAAAAAACTTATTTTTTATGTAAGAAGATTAAAACTTACGAAAAATTATAATTTTAACGATATTTTTTCTTTTTATCAATTCTTGAAAAATGGTTGAATTTTAATACGTTATAGCTTTTTTTTTGAAAAAACTTTCCCTACAACTCTACTTTTTCCAATTTTGAAAATACGTCAAAAATATTCAAATAAGTTATTTGTTCAAAAGAGATATATATTTAAAAAGTTTTTTAATGATTTTATCCATAAAAAATTACTTTGAAAATTGGAAACAGTAGAGTTGTAGAAAATGTTTTACCCGAAAAAATTAAGCCATCATTTATTAAAATTCCAGGGTCAATTAATACATTTAAATTAGAAAGATTTGAGATAAATAATACTGAAAACAATAAATAATAGATTCTTGAACTTGTACTCAAAGTTCACGAATTTGAGTAACAATTGAAATAAATTTTCAATGCATGTTTAAGTAAAATTAATGTGGGTACTATATTAAATTTAATTTAAAACGCTTCAAATTCCTTATTTTTTAAGTAAAAATAGTGAATTCTCAACCAAAAAGATTAATTATGTAGAAAGGACGATTTTTCAACAAAACTGATGAATTTTTAACCAAATAGTGTAATTTTCAGCTAAAGAAGATAAATTTTAAATCAAATAGTTCAAATTTGAACTAAAAAATATCAATTCTTATTTAGTTTTTAACAAGAGTTCAACTTTAAACCAAATAGTTTAATTTTCAACTAAAATCATGAATTTCTAACTAAGATGGTGAATATTTAACTGGAATACTTAAATTTTTAAACCAAAAGATTAATTTTCTATAAGAAAAGGCGATTTTTCAACAAATTACATGAATTTTCAACCAAATAGTTAAATTTTCGACTGAAAAGTGGAATAGTTAAATTTTCAGTGGAGAAAAATTAATTTTGAACCCCAAAAAAACGTATTTTTGATACAATAGTTAAATTTTCAACCAAAGTGATGAATTTTTCGAGTAAAATTATGAATCTTTAAACTAAAAGAGCTGCATTTCAAACCAAAAAGATAAATTTTCAACCAAAAATGGAATGGTTGAATCCTCAGGTCAAAAAGTTAATGTTGAACAAAAGAGATGAATATTTAACAGGAATATTTAATTTTTGAGTTAAAAAAATTAATTTGCAACAAAAATAAATTAATTTTCAAAAAAATAATTAAATTTTGAACAAAAAAAAATGAAAATTTAACCAAAAAAAATTAACAAGAGTCTAACTTTCAACCAAGTAGTTGAATTTTCATCTACAATCATGAATTTTCAACTAAAATGGTGAATATTTAACTGGAATAGTTGAATTCTTAAACAAGATGATTAATTTTCTATAAAAAAGACGACTTTTCAATAAATTATAATGTATAAATTTTCAACCAAATAGTTAAATTTGCGACAGAAAATGGAAAAATGGAATAGCTAAAATAATAGTGGAAAAAAATTACTTTCGAACAACAAAAAAAAACGTATTTTTAATAAAATATTTAAATTTTCAACCAAAGTGATGAACAAAAATGAAACAGTTGGATCCTCAGTTAAAAAATTGTATTGAACCAAAGAGATGAATATTCAACAAGAATATTTTATTTTTCAATTAAAAAAATTAATTTTCAACAAAAGAATTAAATTTTTAATCAAAAAGATGAATTTTCAACGAAAAATGTAATAGTTGATATTTCAGCTAACAAATAGAATAATTTTAAATAAAAAACAGTTGAATTTAACCAAAAAATACGAATTTTCTAAGATCTTTCAGTCAAAAGGGAGAAAAAATTTCAAACTGTTGAATTTTCAACAAAATACATAGTTAAATTTTCAGTTGAAAAAATTATTTTCCCCAAAATGTTTATTTGTTTATAATAAATTGTTACAAAAATTAAAGAAATTGTTAAGTTTTGGTTAAATGTAACGCGCAACGTGCCTATTAATATTGTTCTACGAAGAAACGGTGACTTTATGGAGAAAAATTACCAAATTATGTATTTGTTTATAATGATTGTACATGAAAATTACAGGTATTGTTTATGTCAGTTCCTTTTGACTAGAAGCTAATCCGCATGTGTCCAGCAATAGTTTCAAGTTAAAAAATAATGTTTATATAAACAACATTGTTGAAATTATGTATTTATTTTAAAAAATATTTATTCAGGGTTGCTACAAAATCCCAATTTTGAAATTCCCTGACTTTCCCTGTACAATTTTTCATTTTCTCTGATCGTTCTACATTTTTCTTTTGGAGTTTTTTGAATTAAAAAAATGTATTTCAACCATAAAAAAAAAGAATTTTCCATAAAGTAATTCAACTTTCAAAACACCAAAAATTATTATATTTTCCAATCAAAAACAGTTGAATTAAACCAAAAAATACGCATTTCCAACCAAAGAAATGAATTTTTATCTACAATAATTAATATTTAACAAAAAAAAATCACTTTTTAACAAAATAGTTGAATTTTCAACTCAAAAGATTAATTTCCTGCAAAAAAGATAAATGTTTAACAAAATGCATGAATTTTTAACTAAAAGATCAATTTTCAACCGAAAATAGAATAGATACATATTTATTTAGAAAAATAATAAATAACAATTAATTTTTCAGTAAAAAATGAATTTTCAATCAAATCAAATAAATTTTCAACGAAACAATTCAATTTTCAACCAAACAGATGAATTTTCATCCAACAAGATTGAATTTCCATAAAAAAGATAAATTGTCCACAAAAAATGGAATATTTACATTTTCGGTAAAAGGAACTAATTTTTAACTGAAATGAACCTTTAACCCACAAAAAATGAATTCTAAATAAAATAGTTGAATTTTCAACCCAAAAGATTAATTTTCTATCAAATAAGACCAATTTTCAACAGCATACACAAATTTTCAATCACAGAAGATAAATTTTCAACCAAAAAGAAAATATGTAAATTTTCAGTTAGAAAAATAAATTTTTAACAACAAAAAAACGAACATTTAACCATAGAAATGAATTTTTAACCAAAAATAAACAGTTAAATTATCAGTATAAGAAATGAATTTTCAAATAAAAATTTAACGGATTTTGCAACTAAATAGTTAAATTTTCAACTAGAGATAAATAATTTTGAACAGAAAAAATGAATTTTTAAGAAAGTAAATTCTACTTTAAACTACGTAGTTGAATTTTGACCAAAAAAGATTACTTTTTAACAAAACAGTTGAATTTTTAACAAAAATAGGGAATTTTCAACAAAATAGTTCAATTTTCAACCACAGAAATTAATTTTTAACTACAAAAAGATGATGTTTCAACTAATGTGATTACTTTTCTACCAAAAAAGACGAATTTGCAACAAAATATTAGAATTTTCAACTAAAACAGATAATTTTCAATTTAAAATAGAACAGTTAAATTTTCAACTAAATAAATAAATTTTTACTAAAGAAAGTAAATTTCCTAACCGAACATGGTTGAATTAAATTAAACCGAACACAGTTCAATTTTCCGTTAAAAAATAAATTTACAAAAAAAATTTTTTAACACAATAGTTAAAATTTGAAAAAAAAAGATTTTTTTTTACTGAAATGAGGAATCAACAACTAAAAAAATAAATTTTAAACAAATAAGTTCCTTTTTTAATTAATTGGTTTAATTTTCAACAAAAAAAAAGGAGAAAACTAACGAAAAATGTAACAGTTGATATTTTAATATAAAAAGATTTTAATTTTAAATCAAAAACAGTTGAATTAAAAAAAAAACGAATGTTCAACAAAATCGTTAAAACCGCAAACAAAGTAGATGAATTTTCTACCCAAAAAGACGAATTTTCAACAAAAGAGTTAAATGTTCAACTAAAAAAATTTATTTTTAACTAAAAGATGAATATTCAACCAAAAACATAAACTTTTAAACAAAATAATTGAATTTTCAACCCAAAAGTTAAAAGTACAACAACAAAAAAATAGAATAGGTCAATTTTCAGTTAGAAAAATAATTTTGCAACCAAAAAAGAAACGAATATTCAACCAAACAAATGAGTTTTTGACAAAACTGAAGTTAAATCTTCAGGAAAAAATTAATTTTTAATAAACTAAAATAAACTTTTAACAAAATAGATGAATTTTCAACCCAAAAAGGACAAATGTTCAATCCTGGAAAAAATGCCCTGACAATTCCAGGTTTTTTTCAGGTACCTAAAGTTTCTTCCAGGTATAATTTTTCAGAGTCGAAACCATTCAAATACTTTTTATTTTTGAAAACAATTTTAATTTAATATAATTTAGAAAGCTTTGACAAATTATTATTTTACAAGAAATTCTTCAATAGATTAGTCCCATGAATTAATTAAATATTTAATCATACTAAAAACATAACTAATGATTTGTTTAATTTGTCCCTAAAGTTCCTGAACTTTTAATAATAATTTTAACAAATTTATATTTTATCTTCTTCTATTTGAAATTCAATACATATTCAGGTAAAATTAATGTGGATACTATATTAAATTCAATTTAAACCGTTTCAAATTCTCAAGTTTTTGAGTAAAAATATTGCATTTTCAACAATATAGATGAATTTTTAAACAAATAATAGAATTTTCAACCAAACAGAATAATTTTTAACCAAAAAGAGCAAACAGTTGAATTTCGAACTAAAAAACATTAATTTTTAACAAAAGAGTTTATGTTTCAAGCAAGTTGTTTTATTTTTAAACAAAAAGATGAATTTTCGACTAAAATTATGCTTATTTTACCGGAAGACTTGAATTTTTAACATAGAAGATGATTCATCAAACAACAAGATTAATTTTATTCCAAAAAGAACGACTTTTAAACAGAATACACTAATTTTCAACTAAAAAACACAAATATTCAACCAAATAGTTGAATTTTTAATAAAAATAATGTTTATTTGACTGGAAAACTTAAATTTTCAATAAAAAAGATGATTCTGCAAACACGAAGATTAATTTTATTCCCAGAAGTACAAATTTTAACAAAATACGTGAATTTTCAAATAAAAAAGACAAATTTGCAAACAAATAGTTGAACTTTGAACTAAGAAGGTTCAATTTAGAGAAAAATAGAATAGTTGAAAAAATTAATTTTCAACAAAGGAAAAGAATTTTCCACTAAGATGATGAATGTTTAACTAAAATAGTTGAATTTTAATCAAAAAGATAAATTTTTAACTACAATTATGAATCTTTAACTGGCATATTTGAATTATCAACCAAAAATACTAATTTCTATAAAAAAAGACGAAATATTTAACAAAATCCATAAATTTTCAAGTAAAGCAGATAAAATGTTAACCAAACATTAAATAGTTAAATTTTCCATTTAAAAAATTAATTTAAAACAAAAGAAAACACATTTTAAAACAAAGTGATAAATTTCCAATTCAAAATGACGATCTTCAACTGAAACAGATAAATTTAGAACAAAAAAGAAAAATTTTTAAGAAAAGAGTTCAAGTTTCATTCAAGTTGCTTTATTTGCAAGCAAAACGATGAATTTATGACTAACATTATACTTATTTTACTGAAGAACTTAAATTTTTAACAAACAAAAAAATGATTCTTCAAAACAAGAGGACTAACTTTATTCCAAAAAGGATGATTTTTCTACAAAATACATTAATTTTCAAATAAAACGACCAATTTTTATCCAAATAGTTGAATTTTGAACTAAAAAAGATCAATTTTCAACCAAAAATGAAATAGTTAAATTTTCATTTCAAAAAATAAATAAATTTTCCACAAAAAAAGGAACATTTTAAACCAAAGTGATAAATTTTCAACTCAAAATTACGATCTTCATCTGGAATAGATGAATTTCAAACAAAAAAGATAAATTTTTAACAAAAGAGTTTAAGTTTCAACCAAGTTGTTTTATTTTCAACCAAAAAGATGAATTTCCGACTAAAATTATGCTTATTTTGCTGGAAAACTTGAATTTTTAACAAAAAATATGATTCTTAAAAGAAGAAGATTAATTTTATTCCAAAAAAGATGATTTTTCAACTAAATACATGAATTTTCATCTAAAAAGGACCAATTTTCAACCAAGTAATTGAATTTCCAACTAAAGATGTTTAATTTTAGGAAAAAATAGAACAGTTAAATTTTTAGTTAAAAAAATTAATTTCTATGACAAAAAAGGAAATCTTCAAAAAAATACATAAATTTTCATTTAAGGAAGATAAATTGTTAATCAAACATTGAATAGTTAAATTTTCAATTTAGTACATTAATCTTCAACTAAAAAGATGCATTGTCAACTAAAATTATGCAATATTCAATATTAAAAAAAGTAATATATAAATACATTTTCAATCAAAGTGATGAATTTTCAATTAAAATAATGTATCTACAACCGAAATAGTTGAATTTTAAATGAAAAAGATGAATTTTTAACCAAAAACTAAATAGTAACATTTTTATCTTTAAAATTTAATGCTCATTTTTCAACCAAAGATATAAATTTTCAGCTAAATTTATGAATCTTTAACTAAAAATATTAATTTGTGACAAAATATTCTTACTTTCAACAAAGTAAATAAATTTTCGTTCTACAAAATACGGATTCTGAACAAAAAATGTAGTGCATGATATTTCGACCAAAAAGGATTTTAATTTTTAATAAAAAATGCTTGAATTCAACAAAAAATACAAATTTTTAACATGAGTTGAATTTTCAACTAAGACAGATTTTTTTGTCAAGAGAGAAAAAATTGCAAATAAGCTGTTGAATTTTCAACCAAAATTAATCATTTTCTACACAAAAAAAAAAAGAATTTTCAACAAAATACATGAATTTTCAACTAAAAACGATCAATTTTCAACCAAAAAAGTTATATAAAGTTACTTTTACAAATGAAGAATCATTGTTATTTAAAAAAAAAAATTCCCTGACAATTCCAGGTTTCCCAGGAAGGTAAAAACCCTAATTCCTTGACTTTGAAAAAAATTTATTGACATTTCCAGGTTTTCTAGGTAGGATAGACACACAGGAAGACCTTCAGATGGGATCTTAAATTTTAAGCTAAAGCTAGAGAAAATAGACAATCTTCAATATAATGTCGGCACAGCCTTATTTATTATATTTTCTATACATAAAAATATTCTCATTATTTCTCGATTCGACAGTATATAATATTCACCGAGTCTTCTCTGCGATTTTGATACAATTCTCCACCACTACAAATCAAATCCCGAAAATAATTTTCATACAGCAGCGACTGTACAACAATTAACAAATCTTTTATACTTTCCTACTTTGCTACTTTAAGTGGATTGTGAAAAAAAAAATCGTATCTGAGTAACTGATTACCGGCGATTTCTCGATGACACAGAATTCACGTAGCACGTCAAAAACAAAAAATAAACGTCAAAATAATCCTTGATGAGTCTTTAATTAGACTTTAATAATTAAAACTCCTACCATCTAAGAACCAATGATCTACTGCTCAACAAATCGATTCTTAGACACAAAAAAAAAACAAAAAAAAACAATACGGAATATGAAGTACGTAAAGCCTTGTCACAATTCAAGGCCAGATCGATAAATCGATCTCTAATTTTCATCACTCACGTATTCATCGCACCAGAAACAGTTTCTGATCAAGATTCAAGCACTTTTTAAACTTCATCCAGTCCCTTCATCTCTTGACGGATTGTTTGATTGGCAAACTGCTGGCGGGATTCCTTATCTTTAAAGCCTGCAACCTTCTTGCTTCCAACTTCATCTTCGCTTCCCTCCTCTTCCTCTCGATTTCTTGCGGAGTGCAAAGAACAGTTTGAGACTCAGTTGTCCTTTCGTCTTGAATTCGAACGGATCTGTTAAGATTAGAGAGCTGGAGATTATCAAAATTATTTCCAATGATCATGCTCTCCTGGGAGGATCCAAGGGTCTTGCTGCTCAAATTTCCCACGCTCCTATTTGAAGATGTATCGGAATATATTTTGCACTGGAAAGACTTACCAACTAATTTCCTTTTATTCTCTGTACCAGGGTTGTTATTTGTTTCTTTATTATTATTGAAGGCATTGGAGTTCTTTGGATCGTTGTTATGAAAAGGTTCAGAGAGGGACTTTGTCTTGAAAAATTTCCTGGGAGAGACGTGGCTTTCCGGTTTCATATCGTTTTTCTGCACAAAGTCCTTTGAGAGATTTTTAACCCCGTTTCTGCTGTGATGTTCGAAGCTTTTCGTTTTAACTAAGGACCGTTCACTTATAGAGGAGAGTTTTGGTGAATCCAGAAAAGAACGTGATCTTCCAGATCCAACTTTGATGCTCGTATTACTGCTATTGCAGGAAAACAGAGACTTTTTTGATAAGAGATCCGTGTTTCTTATTTGTAAACCCTTGAGTTTGGATCGAGGACCTTCATTTTTGAATTCGGAACTAAAATCAACTTCTTCAAATTGTGACAAACACTCGTCAAAAGAATCGTCGGGAATGTATGTGCTTTTGGGGGCTGAAGACTTTGGAACATCTTTTTCCTTCTCAAATGGAACTTTCATCAAGTTGTGCAGACCTTCGATTTTGCGGACACTCTGATTATCATTGGTAGTTGAATCGTTTTCTTTGCCGCTGAATAAAATTGGAGAAGTCTCAGTTTTTTCTTCTTTGAGACGTCCAAAAAATTCCTCCTCAACTTGTTGACTAAATCGAACCATCGAATCGTCTATTTCGTCATCAAATAAATCATTCAGGTTCGTAATGTTTCGTTTTTTAGAAACGGTATCCATTCGTGTTTCATCCACGTGATAGATGAGCCTCATCTCTGTATCTTCGGAAGATTCTAGCACCTTTTCTGAATTACTCATATTTTCAGATTCAGAGGG
>JAUELO010000232.1:2705500-2719452 GCA_032357855.1 Amphibolips quercusostensackenii | reverse complement strand
TTCAGCTTATAATTGTTTAGATCTTAAATACTGCATTTTAAAATTCTTTAAATTGAAAATGTACCCTTAAAAATTAAGTCCTAAAATTAAACTTTTTTAAACATAGGACTTTAGAATGACGCATAATAAAAAGGATGATTTAATGGTTGAAAAAGTTTAAAATTGAATTTTACATTTAAAAACAAAATAAAATCCAAATTATTTCAAATCGCATTATATATTATCATATAATATGAAATTTGTGATATTTCAAGTGATTGGAAAAATTTTTCTTCTCAAAATTTTTTTCTAAAAATCACTTCTAAAAAATGTAAAACAGGGTGTGCGGCGATTCTTAGGAACAAAATTTAAGGTCTTTTTGAGGTTTTCCAGGTCTCATTTTTTTTTAAATCAAATAATCAAATAACCAATTATTATACATACCAAAAATTAGCCATTTCATTTTTTATTCCACAAAATTTTCTAAAGAAATCAGAACTATAAATAAACGATTTCTTTTTTTTGTGAACATAAGCCGTCTTTGTGAAAGCTTTGGAAATATTTTTAAATCTTTGTCAAGTCTTTCAAATTTTTGAAATCTTTAAAATCTTTTTGAAATCTTGAAATTTCTGTGAAATCTTCCAGAAATCTTTTAAATTTTTCGTAAAATCTTTAAAATACTTAGAATCTTTGTAAACATTTTTTTAAATCTTTTGAAATCTTAGAAATATTTGTGATATCTTTCATTAATCTTTGTTTGTGAAACCTTTTGTATTCGTTTGAAATCATTGAAATTTTTTGTAAACTTTTTAAATTTGTTGAAATCTTTTGAAATCGTTTAAAATTTTTGAAATGTTTTTAATTCTTTCGAATCTGGCGTACACTTTTTGAAATCTTTGAAATTCTTGAAATGTTTTGAAATCCTTAAGAATTCTTTGAAATATTTTTGAAATCTTTCTTAAATCTTTTATATTTGTTTGAAATTAGTAAAATATTTGAAATCCTTTGAAACCTCCTAAAAAATGTTGAAATCGTTTAAAATCTTCGAAAAGTTTTTTAATCTTTCAAATCTGTTGTACTGTACCTTTTTTGAAACCTTTGGAATTCTTATATTCTTTAGAAATATTCGTGAAATTTTTATACAATTATTAAAATATTGTGAAACCTTTCTGAAATCTTTTTTACTTATTTGAAATCATTAAAATATTTAAATCTTAGAAATCTGGGTTACCATACACTTTTTAAAATCTTTAAAATCCTTGAAATCTTATGGTAATTTTTAAATCTTTGAAACCTGGAGTACAAGCCTATTTGAAATCTTTGAAATGCTTGAAATCTTTATGAAACGTTCGAAATCTTTGAAAAATTTTTGTAAAATCCTTTAAAAACTTTTACAAAAATTTGAAATCGTTTAAAATCTTTGACATTTTTTAAAACCTTTGAAATCTGGTATACCTTTTTGACATCTTTAAAATTCTTGAAATCTTTTTAAATACCTATAAATTCTTTGAAATATTTGTGAAATCTTTCTGAAATCTTTGTGAAACCTATTAAAAATCATCTAAAAAAATTTTAAATTGTTTAAAATCTTCAAAATGTTTTGAAATCTTTGAAATTTCGTGCACCGTACCCTTTTTCAAACCTTTGAAATTCTTGTATCCTTTAGAAATATTTATAAAATTTTTATATAATCTTTCTGAAATATTTGGTATTTATTTTGAATCATTAAAATATTTTAAATCTTTATGATATCTTTTAAAATCTTCTAAATAATGTTAAAATCGTTTCAAATTTTCGCAATGTTTTGAAATCTTAGAAATCTGGTTTGCTGTACACTTTTTAAAATCTTTAAAATCCTTGAACTATCTATAAAAAAAGGTGAACTTTCGAAAAAAATGCAAAAGTTAAAGTTTCAGTTAGAAAAATTAATTTTCAACCAAAACAAGAAACGAATTTTCAACAAAATATTTGAATTTTCAACAAAATAAGACAAACTTTCAACCAAATAAAACAAATTTTCAACCAAATAGTTCAATTTTCAGTTAGACAAATCAATTTTCAATTACAATTATGAATTTCAAACAAAAAAATGAATTTTCAACAAAAAAGTTCAGTTTTAATCAAACAGATGAATTCTCAACAAAGAAGATGAAATTTATTATTATTTGTCATACAATTTTTCAAGTATTAATCTTATGTGCAATTTGAATTTGAAAGTGTATAGTCAAAAATCTAAAAATGTGCATTGGAAAATTAACTTTATTTTTTATGCAAAATTTCCAGTTTTCTAACCTAATATTTTTAAAGTCTTCAATGTTTATTTAAAATGTTATTATTTACTCCATAAATCATCGAAATTCCTATTGATATATGTCAGGCTTCAGTCTTTTTCTATTCTCCTTTTCCTTTTTTTTTTCTTCGTTTTTCCACATAAATTTGAACTGAATTAATAGAACTCTATGAGAAAATCTAACTATTATTGTTTGAAATTATTTTGTTGGAAATTTAACAATTTTAATAAAAATTCATATTTTTTAGTTGAAAATTTCACTATTTTGTTGAATATTTATCTTTTTCGTTTAAAAATTCATCTATTTGTGTAGAAATGTAATCTTTCTTGTTGAAAATGCAACTGACTGGTTTAAAATTAATCAGCTTCGGTTACAAATTCATTTTTTACACTAAAAATTAAACTATTTTATTAAAAAATCAACTACCTGGTTAAAACTTAACTTTTTTGTTGAAATTTCATATTCTAGGGTTCAAAATTTAACTGTTTTGTAGAAAAATAATATTTTTGGCTAAAAAAAATCAACAATTGGGTAGAAAATGAAAAAATATTTGATTGAAAATTCGCCTTTTTTGGTAGAAAATGAATTTTTTGGTTAGAAATGTAACTGTTTGGTTAAAAATTCACTTTTGTTGGTTAATCTAACTCTCTTTTATTTCAAAATGGATTTTTTTTTTTTTGAAATATCAACTCTTACATTTTTCGTTGAAAATTTAATTGATTAGTTGAAAATTAACTTTTTTGTTGGAAATTCATATTATCGGGCTGGAAATTTAACTGTTTTAGTTACGGATTCAAGTATATTATTGAAAATTCGTTTTTGTTGATTAGACCCACTTTCTATTTTAAATTAAAATATTTTTTTTTGTTGAAATATCAACTTCTACATTTTTTGTTAAAAAATCATTTTTTTAGGTTAAAAATTCAACTCCTTGGTTGCAAGTTGAACTACTCTATTGAAAGTTAATTTTTGTAGTTAAAGATATATAATTTCATTTAAAAATTCTTGTTTTTTTATTTTGGTTAAAAATGTAATTTTTCTAACTGTAAATGTAATAACTATGTTGAAAATTCATCTGACTGGTTTATAATTAACTTTTTTGTTGAAAATTCATATTCTCGGGTTGAAAATTCAACTGATTGGTTTATAATTAACTTTTTTGTTAAAAATACATATTCTCGGGTTAAAAATTCAACTGCTTTAGCTTTTTTTGTTGAAATATCAACTTTCACATTTTTTGTTTAAAACTCACTTTTTTAGGTTAAAAATTCAACTCTTTGGTTGGAAGTTGAAGTACTCCCTTGAAAGTATATAATTTTAGTTGAAAATTCGTTTTTTTGTTTGTTAATAATTTAATTTTTTGAAACTAAAAATTAAATTTTTTACTGAAAATTCATATTCTAGGGTTGAAAATTCAATTGTTATGTAGGAAATTAATTTTTTTGGCAATTTTTTTTTGGCAATCAACAATTTGGTACAACATTAAACTGTTTGTAGAAAATTTTTTTTTTTTAATTGAAAATTAATTTTCCTTAATGAAAATTTAAATATTCCATTTTTCGTTAAGAATGATCTTTTTTAGTTTGAGGATTCAACTATAATCGACTGTTTAAATTATTTATTACATTCATCTTTTTTACTTCAAAATTCACCTTTTTCTGTATAAATTTAATCTTTTTTGTTAAAAATGCAACTGTCTGGTTAAAAATTAATCTGCTTCGGTTGAAAATTAACTATTTTGTCCACTCCTTGGTTGTAATTTCAACTACTACATTAAAAGTTAATTTTTTAAACTAAAAATCAAAACTATTTTATTCAAAAATCTACTGACTGGTAGAAATTGGACTTTTTTGTTAAAAATGCATGTTCTAGGGTTGAAAATTTAACTGCTTTGTAAAAAAATCGTATCTTTGGCTAAAAAATTCGACAATTTGGTACAAAATTTAAATATTTAGTTGAAAAGTCACCTTTTTTGATAAAAAATAAACTTTTTGGTTAGAAATAAAACTGTTTAGTTGAAAATTCATTTTTCAAACTGCTTACATGAAAATTAACATAATTCATTAGAAATTCATCTGTTTGATAAAAAATTTAATATTTTTGTTAAATATTAAACTATTTGTATAAAAATTAATATAGTTTGTTTGAAGTTAGTATTTTCTTCTAGAAAATTAATATTCTTGTATGAAAATTCAACTATTTGGTAAAAATGTACGTATTTTGTTTAGAATTCATCTGTTTTGTTAGAAAATTAATCTTCTCTGTTGAAAATTCATCTTTTTGATGGGAAGTGTAAATACTTGAGATGGCGGGGATATTATTTTAGCCAAATAACGAAGAATTAAAAAATTTTTTTTTGAAGAAATTTTAAGAAATAGTGGCATTAGCCGACAATTGTTAGGAAATAGTGTTTTAATGTCATTTTTTCGAAATAGTTGCCAAATAGTATGTATCATCGCATCAAAATCTGCAAAAAAAATCCTGACAATTCCAGGTTTTTTCCAGGTATTACTTTTCATAGTATTTATTATGAATAATGTTTTTACAGTCTTTTTAAATATCTAAATGTGAAAATAGTACTATTAATATGTAAAATTAAATAACTGTATTTTTCATTTAAGAAAGTAATTTTGCTAAAGGATAAGTAATTTCTTAATGGTACAAATTTCTAGGGATTCAATTAATATGTTTGACTACGAAAGGCTTGGAATAAAAAATACCACTGAAATAATTAATCATTTCTTAAATTTGTCCTAGAATTCCACGAATTTAAATAATAATTGAAACAAATTTTTATTTTATCTTCCTATACTTCAAATTCAGTTAAATTTTCAGTTTAAAAAGTTAATTATGAACCAAGATAAAAAAGAATTTTCAACAAAATAGTTCAACTTTAAACGAAATACATGAATTTTAAACTAAAGAAGGTAAATTTCTCCCAACAATCAAACAGTTAAATTTTCAGTAACAAAATAAATTTTCAATCGAAAAAAAACGAACTTTGAACAAAATAGTTAAAGTTTCAACTAGAGCAGTAAAATATTCAGTTAAAAAAATTAATTTTCAACGAAAGAAATGAAATTTAAATTAAAATGATGAGTCTTGAACCAAAAAATTAATTTTAACAAAAGAGTTTAGCTTTCAACCAAGTAGTTAAAATTTTCATTCAGAAAGATGAATTCTCAACAAAAAATGTAATAGTTGATATTTCAAGCAAAGAAGACCTTAATTTTTAATAAAAAAACAGTTAAATACAACAACAAAAATACGAATTTTCAACTAAGAAAGATTTTCCAGTCAAGAGAGAGAACAGATTTTAACCAAACTGTTCAATTTTTAAGCAAAAAATAAATTTCCAACCAAGAGGATTAATTTTCTACCAAAACAAATGAAATTTTAAGTAAAACTTTGGATTTTCAACTAGAAAGAAAAATTTTCAACCAAAACTTGAATAGTTCAATTTTCAGTTTAAAAAAATTATTTTTTGACCAAGATAAAAAAGAATTTTCAACAAAATGGTTAAATTTTCAGCCGAAGTGATAAATTTTTAACTAACATGATGAATCTTTAACAGTAATAGTTAAATTTAAAAGAAACTACATGAATTTTTATCTAAAAAAGATAAATTCTCAACCAAAAATTGAACAGTTAAATTTTCAGTTAAAAAAATAAATTTTCAACCAAAAAAAAAACAATTTTCAAAAAAATAGTTAAAGTTTCAACCAAAGATATTAATTTTCAATTAAAATAATGAAACTTTAACAAAAAAAATTAATTTTTAAAAAAGTAGTTTCAACCTAGTAGCTAAATTTTTAACCGAAAAAGATAAATTATAAACGACGAATGTAATTGTTAATATTTCAACCAAGAAAGATCTTAATTTTAAATGTAAAATAAAAAAGATTTTCCAGTCAAGAGAGAGCAAAAATTTCAATCAAACTGTTGAATTCTTAAGCAAAACAATGCATTTATAACAAAATACACGAATTTTAAAGCAAACATATGAATTTTTAATTAAAAATATAAATTTTCAACCAAAAAATAGAATAGTTACATTTTCAGTTAAGAAAATTAAATTTCATACAAAAGACGAATTTCCATCATAATAGTTCAATTTTTAATAAAACGGATGAATTTTCAACTAAAATTATGAATCTTCAATCAAAAAAGGTGAGTTTTCAACAAAATAGTTTAATCCTCAACCAGAACAGATCAATTTTCGATCAAACCATTGCATTTTTACCAAAAAAGATAAAATTTCTACTAAAAAAGATTAATTTTCTACCAAGAAAGATTTTTTATACCAGAAAGAGAAAAAATGTAAACAAAATTGTTGAATTTTTAAGCTAAAAAGACGAATTTTCTACAAAACGTTTGGATTTTCAACACAGAAATTTGAGTTTTTAACAAAAAACTTCATTTTTAACCATATAGTGAAATTTCCAACCAAATTGTTGCATTTTCAAATAAAAAAGACCAATTTTCTTCAAAACAGTTCAATTTTTGACCTGAAAATATCAATTTTTAACAAAAAATTTAATTTTCAACCAAATAAATGAATTTCTACCAAAATAGTTAAATTTTATACCCAAAAAGGCAAATTTTCAATAAAATAGTAAAATCCAGTAATATAAGGATACATTCACAAATGAAAAAAACATTGCTATTTAATTTTATATTACAAATTTAAAAAATTTAGGCACATTCTCGGAAAAATTCCCTTAAATTAAAAAAAAATCCTGACATTTCCAGGTTTTTCCAGGTATATAAATATTCCCTGAAAATTCCAGGTTTTCCAGGTAAACTTGAAAATTTAACTATTTTTTGGAAATTCTTTTTTTTCTTGGTGAAAAATAATTTCTTGTACTAATCAATTGACTATTACAGTTGAAACTTGAGCTATTTTGTCGAAAGTTCGTTTTTTTTTGTTGAAAATTAATTTTTTTAACTGAAAATTTGACTTCAATTTCTGGTTAAGAAATAATCTTCTTTAGTCGAAAATTCAAAACTTAAGTTGAAATTTCATCCTTTTTGGTAGAAAATCAATCTTCTTTGTTGAAAATTCATTTCCTGCTTAAAAATTCAACAGTTTGTTTAAAAAAATCAACAGTTTGGTTAAAAAAGTTTCTTTCCCTTGACAGATAAATCTTTCTTAATTGAAAATTCGTTTTTCTTTCCTGAACTATATAACTTAAATTCTATCTGCAATTAGATTTAATATTTTGAGAGATTTTATTACCTTTGGGACTATGCCAATTCCAAACTACCTCAGGCTGTTGACTACAAGGTCCCATTATTGGACTGCATCGGTAATCTATTTCCGGGGAATCCTCCATATTATTAGTAACGCTTGTATTTCTAATCGGAGTGCTATGACCACTACGTTTATCCAACAGTCGAACTGGTGTCGTGTTTCCATTGCTGCTTGTGTCTTCTGTAAATAAAATAAAAAATTTACTGTCCATTTTTGTATAATTAAGTAGGGGCCGTACTTCAGGTTGGCCGTTTTAATAGAAGAAACGAATTCCCGGTCATTTCCCGGTTAGCAAACATTTTTCACGGTCAGTGAAAATAAAAGATTCAAATTCTAAAGCTAACCATTTTTCCATTTGCAATAATAAAAAATGAATTGCAAATTAAAGCACTCAGAGTGGAACTCTTAAATTTTTAACTTTTTAAATTGAAGTTAAAAGGTATTTTAATTTAACAATGTTGCACTCAAATGCTTAATAACTTACACGTAGAAAATGAAAAGTACTAACACTTTTCAATTTAACAATTTTAAATTAAATGCATTTAAACTGCAAAATTTAGAATTTTTAACTTTTATAAATTGTAGAGTTCAGCAATTCAGATTCAGTTCCAAAAATATAAATCCATGCTATCATTTTTAATGTTCCAAATTGAAGAATCAGTCAATGAATTAAACTTTTTTTTTTAATCAGAGTATTTTAACCAATTTTAAGAGTACCAATTGTAAGCTAGAAACATTAAAACTTAAACAATTAAATTTTTTTTAAAGTGAACGCTTTTTAAATTAGAAGTTAAATTATTTTTATTTCGAATAGTTTAGAAATCCTTAAAAAGCTTCAAAATTTTATTTTAAAATCTTGAAAAATCTGCATGTTGTTTTAAATTTTTTCAAATAATTTTTCCATAACTTCTAAATATCTTTTAAAATGATTCGAATTTTTCCTAAAATTTTTAGAAAATCCTACAAAATTAGAACTCTTAAAATAATTTTTCAAAATAAAAAACAATTTTCAATTTTCCTCGCAATCTTAAGAAATGTTTTTATTCTTTTGAAGCCTTTCACAATTCTTAAAAAGTTTCTCAATTTTTTGTTCGGAATCTGAAAAAATCTAAACTTTGTTTTAAATTAGGCCATGGCTATTTGCACTGGAATTTCGATACGCAGAGACGACGGATTTTGTCAGAACTCACACTTCGTTTAAATTATTTGAAATCATTTCAAGTTTTGAATTATTTTTGAATCTTTTCAAAACATCTAAATATCTCTAAAAATTATTCGTATTGTTCAAATTATTTACTTTTAAATATTTAGCTTGAAATTCAGGCCTTGGTTTTTGTTATCGTTTCTAAAAAATTGTAAATTAAATAAGTGAATTTTTAAACCATTTAATTTACAGATGTTTAGAAACGAAGAGAATATAAACTGAAAATTAATCAAATACGATTTGGACTAACATCGGTACAAAATTGAACTTTTTGGTAGAAAATTGGTATTCTTTATTGAAAATTAATCTTTTTGATTAAAAATTCAACTATTTGGTTAAAAATAAATGTATTTTCTTGAAAATATGTATTCACTGGTACAAAATTAATCTTCTTAATCTTCTTTTTTAGTAGTAAACTCGTCTTTTTTATACAAAAATTCATCTCTTCTGGTGGAAAATTTTCAAAGTAAAAGATTTTTGAAATGCGCAATATAAAGTGAATGGTATCATAATTAAAAAAGATAAAAACTCAACTAATTATTTTAAAAAATGGTTTAAATCGAACTTGGACAGATTTTTCTTCTAAAATTGATAAAATTCCCGGTCCAAAAATAAATTCGCTGTCATTTCCTCGTTTTTCCCGGTCTCGAAAAATTCCCGGTCATTTCCCGATTTCCCGATCCAGTGGCCTATAAGTCCATTATCCACACTGTTTACGAGAAAAAAATATTTTTTCTACTAAAAAGAACAGGATGGACAGAAAATTTTATTTTCGAAATTCCCTGACTTTTCTCTGATCAATTTTTCATTTTACCTAACCATTAATATTTAAAGGCCAGCCATTTTAATCTTGTACCATTTTTAACATAGAATCTTTTATGAACGCAGTGAAACAATTTCATGTTAAAATGTAAAAATTTCAAATTTATTTATTTACTTCAATCAAAAAAGATGAATTTTCAACGAAATAGTTAAATTTAAAAAAAAATGAAAATTTCAACAAAAAAATTGATTTTTCAAAAATTAGAAAATAATTTTTAACTAACTAAATTACAACCACATAGTTGAATTTTAAAGCAAAAGAGACGAATTGTTGAGAAAATAGTTGAACTTTTTACCAAATAGTTGAATTTTTAACCAAATGGTCGAAATTATAATCAAAAATATTAAACACCAACCAAAAACAGTAGCATTTTCAATGAAATAGTGAAACTTACAAGCCAAAAGGACGGATTTTTTAAAATGCTCTTTTATTTTATTCATCCAAAAGATAAACTTTCCACACAAATGTAATAGTATTAAAAAATATATATAGTTATATTTTAAACAAAACAATTACATTTTTAACAAAACAAATAAATTTTGACACAAATACATAGTTGAATTTTCAACCAACAAAGATAAGTTCTCAACAAAATATGTAATACTTGCATTTTCAACAAAATAGTAAAAGTTTCAAGCCAAAAGGACACATTTTTTAGAAGACGGTTGAATTTTCAAAAAAAAAAATGTGATAGTTTGTCTTTTCGAAAATTTCAAAAAAATAGTTAATTTTTTAACAAAATAATTAAATTTTCAACAAAATAGTTGAATTTTTGACTAAATAGTTAAGTTTTCAAATAACAAAGATAAATTCTCAACACAAAATTTAATATTTGCATTTTTAACAAAAAAAGATGAAATTTCTGCCAAAAAAGATGAATTTTGAAACCAAAAAGACGATTTTTCAACCAAGAAAATTAATTTTCTACCAAAAAGACATGAATTTTTAAACAAATAGGTTAATTTTCAGCTAAAAAAGAAAAATAGTCAAATTTTCTACCAAAGAGATGAATCTTTAACTGAAATAACAAATTTTCGAAGTTCATCTAAATTGTTGAACTTTCAAGCTTTCAACTGTAAGGCAGTTGTATTTTCAATAAAAAATATGAATTTTCTAATCAAAAATATAAATTTTTGACAACAAACTAAGAAATTAAATTTTTTGCAAAAAAAGACGAATTTCGAAACAAGAAAATCATTTTTCAGCCAAAAATAAAAAAGTTACGTTTATCCAAGGAGTTGAATTTTCAATTGAAAAAGATCAATTTTCAGCAAAACAGTTTAGCATATAGTTTAACCTTCTACCAAGTAGTTCAATAAAAAAAAAATAATAATTTTCAACGAATAATATAATATGTTTAGATATTTTATCTATAAAATACAACTTTTTAAGAAAATAGTAAAATCCTCAGTCAAAAAAGATTAATTTTCAATCAAACAGTTGCATTTTTAGCAAAAAAGGGTGAAATTTGTACTAAAACAGCTGCACATTTAAGGCAAAAAGACGAATTTTCAGAAAAATGGTTGAATTTTCAACACTATAGAAATAGAAGTAAAAGTAATTTTTCACTTTCCAGAATGTTAATCTAGTAACATTTAGCATCGAATCTTTCATAACCAGAATAAAAAAATCTCAATTTAAAAATTTCAAATTTAGGACCCTTAACTTTTGAAAGATTTCTTTCAACATCCCTGACTTTCGCCGACTAATAAAATCCTCTGACTTTTCCCTGATTTCCAGGTTTTCTCTGACCTACGACTTCTTTGAAATACTCATTTTGGCTGTAATTTGAGACAATTTCAGTATGAAAAAATACATTCTGGAATATGCATACTTGAATCTTGAACAGAATAATTAAATTAAAAAAAAAAAGATGAATTTTTAAACGAATATAGTCGAACCTGGATTCTGTTCAGATGACGAGACTGACGAAGGAACGAAATGAAGGTGCTCTAAACGTAAACAGCTATTGTGTTTCCACGCTTGAGTGACACATAACGACCTTCCACTTCGGCCCCGTGGATCGAACCGGATTGAACTAGATTTGCGGCGCGGCTTAGATTCTCGGAAGAACGCAATCAAGGGGAAGGAATATCACGTTCGACTGTACTTGAATTTTCTACCTACAAAGAGGAATTTTCTACCCGAAAATATAATTTATGAAGAAAATACTCAAATTTTAAACAGAATGATGAAATTTACAACGAAACCGTTGAATTTCTAACCAAATACTCTAGTTTCCTACCTACAAAAATGAATTTTTAACATTAAGAAATTGAACTTTCAATCTACGAAGATGAATAATGAACTGAATGGTCGAATTTTTATTTCAAAATAATAAACCTCATCTAAAAACTGTTTCATTTTCTACGAAATATTAAAAGTTTCAAGCCAACGAAATAGTTAAGTTTTTGATCAAAGACTTAAATTTTTAACAATTTAATTAAATTTTAAATAAAGTAGTTGAATCTTTAACCAAATAGTTGAATTTTCAACCTCCAAAGATGAATTCTACTAAACAAAAAATGTAATAGTTGATATTTAAATAAGAAAAGATGAAATTTCTACCAAAATAGATAAATATTTAAAAATAAAAAGAGAAATCTTGAACCAAAAAGATTAATTTTCTACAAAAAAGACGAATTTTCAACCAAATACGTGAACTTTCGAACGAATAGTTGAATTTTACATCCAAAAAGAGAATATTAATTGTCACCAAAAAAAGATAACTTTTAACCATAACGTTGCATTTTTAGTTAAAAAAGAAGAAATTTTAAACAAAAAGATAGATTTCTACCGAAAGAGACGAATTTCAAAAATAATTTTAAACGAAAAATAAAATGAATTTTCAACAAAATAATTGAATTTTTAACCAAATAGATGCATTTTTCAATAAATGAAGGTGGCGATTCGGCGGACGATTTCAAATTCCCTGTCATTTCCCGGTCAAGTTCTTCAATTTTCCCGGTCAAAAAAAAATATAAATTTTTTACAAAAATTGAAAAGTTAAACTTTCGGTTGGAAAAATTAGTTAGAATAGTTGAATTTTAAGCCAAAAATATACATTTTCAACTGAGATGACGAATATTTAACTGAGATACTTAAATTTTCTATGACAAAATAGTAGTTGAATTTTCAAACTAACAAAAATTACTTTTCACTGAAAAAAGATGAATTGTCAACCATAACTTGAATAATTAAATTGAAAGTTTAAAAAATTCGTTTTCAACCAAACAGATGAATTCTAAAAAAGACTATATGAAATATTTATAATAATATAAATATTTAATCATTTTTGAACAAAAAATAAAATAATTAAATTTTAAATCAAAAATTAAATGTTCAACAAAAGAAGTGAGTTTTTAATTAATATTATGGAGTATTTAACTGGTATGATAGTTACATTTTGAGTTGGAAAAAAATCAACCAAAAAGGAAACAAATTTCCAACAGAATCGTTAGATTTTCGGGAAAAAATTCCTTTTCATCCTAAGAAAAACAAATTTTCAATCAAATATCTCATTTTTCAACCCAAAAAATGAATTTTTAATCAAAATTATGAATCTTAAAAAAAATAATCATTTTTAACAAAAGAGTTCAACTTTTAACCAAGTAGTTTTCTTTCCAATGGAAAATATGGATTTTCAACTAAAATTATAAATATTTAACTGGAATACTTGAATTTTTAACCGATAAGAAGGGAAAGGGAAAGGTGAAAGGAAAGGGGAGCAGGGTAAAAAAAAGAAAAAAGGGGGACTTCAAGTAAAATTGAAAATCTCTGACTAGAACCACAAAAATCAATTTGCAAATAAGAATATGAATATTTAAATGAAATAATTTAATTTTTGACCAAGTAGATGAATTTTAACCAAGAAGATTGATTTCTACCAAAAAAGACAAATTTTGAACTAGAAATATTTTTGAATAATTAAAAAGTTAAAATAAAAAGTAAAATTAATTTTTAACAAAAGAGTTTAACTTTTAACCAAGTAATTTTATTTCCAACCTAACATATGAATTTTCAACCAAAATGATAAATATTCAACTGGAATACTTGAATTTTCAACCGAAAAGAAGAATTTTTAGACAAAAATTTTAACTTTCAAAGCAGATAATTTTCTATTAAAAAGGGGAAAAGGAGAGAGTGAAGGGGGAAGAAAGGGGAAAACTAAAGGGGATAAGGGAAAAGGGCAGTGGAAAGGGGAATGGGAAAAAGAAGTAAAACGAAAAGGGAAAGGGAACAGGGGAAAATGGAAAAGAGAAAATGAAAGGGGACCGGGAAAGAGGAAAATAAAAGGGGAGAAGGAAAGAGAAACAGAGAAGGGGAAAAAGGAAAATGAAACGGGACCAGGGAAGCGGACAGGAAAAAGGGGGACCGGGAAGGGGAAAGACAGCGGGGAAA
>JAUELO010000232.1:2686073-2699523 GCA_032357855.1 Amphibolips quercusostensackenii | reverse complement strand
ATACATCAATTTTCAATTAAAAAAGTTAAATTTTTAAGTGAAAAAAATCATTTTTAACCCAAAAAAAGTAAGAATGAAGGCAATAGCTACATTCTTAAACAAAGTGATAATAGTACTAAAATGTTGAATCTTTAATGGAATAGTTTCATTTTAATCCAAAAAGCTGAATTTTTCACTAAAATCATTTATTTTTGACTGTAATATTTGAATTTCTAACCGGAATGATTAATTTCTAAAGAAGAAAATTAATTCCAACTAAAAGAGACGAATTTTCAACTAAAATATATAATTTTAAAAAAATTGAAAAGTTAAGTCTTAGGTTAAAAAGATTCATGTTCATCTAAAGAGATGAATTTTTAGCTAAAGTGATGGAATATTCAATCGAAATAGTTACATTTTCAGTTTAAAAAATTAATTTTAAGCAAAAAAAAAACAATTTTAACAAAATAGTTAAAGTTTTAACTGGAGCAGTACAATTTTTAGTAAAGAATATTAATTTTCAGCCAAAGAAAAAACGAATTTTCAATAAAATATGTTATTTTTCGACCAAAGAGATAAATTTTCAATTTAAATTATGTATCGTTTACCGAAAAAATTAAATGTTAACAAAAGAGCTTAACTTACAAGCAAGTAATTAAATTTCCATTTCGAAAAAGATGAATTCTGAACAAAAAATGTAGTATTTGATATTTCAACCAAACAATATTTTCATTTTCAATCAAAAACAGTTTAATTCAAACAAAAAAGACGATTTTTGAACGCAAGTTGAATTTTTAACTAATGAAGATTTTTCAGCAATGAGAGAGAAAAATTTTCCAACAAACTGTTAAATTATTAAGCAAAAAATGAATTTTCGACAAAGAAGATTAATTTTCTACCAAAAAGAACGATTTTTCACCAAAATACATTAAATGTCAACCAAAAGCATTAAATTTTCAACCAATAATATAGTAACAGTTGAATTTTACGTTAAAAAATTAATATCCGGCAAAATAGTTCATTACAGTTATATAAAGATGCTTTTACAAATAAACAATAATTGTTATTTAAGAGAAAATTGACGAAGATTCCTAAACATTTTTTATTATTCCCTCAAATTTCGAAAAATAATATTGTCGATTTTAAAGCCAAATTTTTTAAGTAAGATTACAAAGTCTTATAAAAAATTCTATTAAGTTTAGAAGGCATTTAGAAGTTTTAAAAATATTCAAAATCAATTTAAAAATTGAAAACATTTCGAAGAATGTAGAAAAAAGACGTACGTTTTTGACATTTAAAAATAAAAATTTTAAAGCTTCTTGAACACTTCAAAATGTTTCACGATAATGAAAAATATTTCTTTTAGGATAATTTAAGCTGATTTTTTATTTTGAAAAATTAATGATATCCAACATTGTGATAACAGATTTAAAAAGATTCCTCCAAAATTTTAAACGAAAAGTAAATGTTTTAAGATCTGAAAAAAAATTCGAATCTTTTTAAGAAGTTTGAAAGTCTTCAAGATGATCGAAAATTTTCTTAAGATTCCTAGGAGAATTTTTCATGATTTTTCATCTTGAAAAATTAATTTTTAAAGAGAATTTAAAATGGCATCAAAACATTTCAAAAGATTTCAACAAATGTCAAAAATATCTAAAAGATTTAAAAGCATTTAAGAATGTTTTGAATATTTGTTTTATATAAAAGAGTAATTTTTGACTAAATACATGAATTTACAACCAAATTTTGAATTTTTAATGGAATTTTCAACCTAATAGTTGAATTTTTTACCACAGAAATGAATTTTCAATCAAAAAGACCAATTGGTCAACCGAGAAGATTAATTTTCTACCAAATAGCGGAATTTTCAACTGAAGAAGATAAATGTTAAACCAAACATGGAATAGTTAAATTTTCAGTTAAAAACATTTATTTTCAACAACAACAAAATGAATCTTCAACAAAATAGTTGAAGTTTTAAGCAAAAAAATTTAGTTTTTCATTGAAATCATAAATCTTCTACAAAAAAAAAAAATGAATTTTCAACCCAAAATTTTCGACAAAAAAATGAAAGTTAAATTTTCAGTTAAAAACATTTATTTTCAACAACAAAAAAAAAGAATTTTCAACAAAATAGTTCAATTTTTAAGCAAAGAAATTAAGTTTTAACCAAAATAATGAATCTTTAACCAAAAAAAAATGAATTTTTAACTCAGTAGTTGAATTTTTAACCTAAAAGATGAATTTTCTACCAAAAAACACATATTTCATCAAAATATACTAATTTTCAACAAAATGGTTAAATTTTCAACCAATCAGATAAATTTCCAACAAAGATTAAATGTTTATCAAAAAAGATTAATTTTCGGCGAAGAATGAAAGGTTAATTTTTAGTTAAAAAAAAAATTAATTTTCAATAAAAAAAAACTAATTTTCTACCAAAAAAGAATAATTTTTAGCAAAATACTTATACTTTCAATCAAATTTTGAATTTTTAGAGGAATTTTCTATCTAATAATTTAATTTACGACCAAAGAAGTGAATTTTCAATCAAAAAGACGAATTTGTTAACCAAGAAGATTATTTTTTCATAAATAGCTGAATTTTTAATTGAAGAAGATAAATGTTAAACCAAACATGGAACAGTTCAATATTCAGTTAGTGAATAATACATCTTCAACCAAAAAAAAGAAATGAATTTTGAACCCATTAGTTGAATTTTCAACTCAAATGATTAATTTTCTACCAAAAAAGAGAAATTTCAACAAAATAGTTAAATTTTCAACCAAAAAGATGAATTTTCAATCAAGAAGATAAAATGTCTATCAAAAAATATAAATTTTCGACAAAAAATGGAAGTTAAATCTTCAGTTCAAAAATTAGTTTCTAATAAAAGTAATCTAATTGTCAACCAAAAAAGTAATAATTTTTGACAAAATACATGAATCTATAACCAAATTTTGAATTTTAAAAGGAATTTTCAACCTGAAAGTTACATTTTCCAACAAAGAAATAAATTTTTAACCAAAAAGACGAATTAGTCAACCAAGAATATTTATTTTCTACCAAATAGATTAATTTGCAACAACGTAGTTAAATTTTCAACCAAAAATGTAAATTTTCAACCAAAAATATAAATTTTCAACCAAGAAGAATAAGTGTCTCTCAAAAAAGATACATTTTCGACATAAAATGGAAGTTACATTTTCAGTTAATGGAAAGTAATTGAAAAATTTCAGTTAATGAAAAAAACAACTAATTTTCTACCAAAAATAATAATTTAAAAAATTTAAAATTGAATTTTAAATCAACTTTCAACCTAATAGTTACATTTTCCACCAAACAAATGAATTTTCTACCAAATAGCTGAATTTTCAACTAAAGAAGATAGATTTTAAATCAAACATAGAGTAGTTTGATTTGCAATTAAAAAATATAATATACAACAACGATTTTCAACAACAATTTTCAACAAAATATTTAAATTTCGAACCAAAAAAGGTTTTTTCTCTAAGGTTTCAACTTTTGAAGTGAAGAAGATTAAATTTTTAATAGAACTAGCAAAAATTAACCGTTTGTGGTAAATTTTAATTTTCAAAATTTCTATTTAAACGTAAATAATGCAACGAAAATATAGAAATATGGTTATTTTTATTTTATTTAAAAATACGATTTTGATTGGTAATTAAGAATAATGTTACTTACTTGTGCTTTTATCAAATATAAATTGAAATACTGTTGTATGCATCTTTTTTGATTAAATAAAATGTTAAATTATAAATTTTTAACTTTTCTCAGTTTCATCATATGCATCAATATTACATTTTTCTTACTGTCGTATTTAAAAAAAAAAAGCATTTTGATATAAAAATAAAATAATTCAATATATCTGACAAATATGTACGGAAGGCGTGGTAAATGGAATCTTATAGAAAATTGGAATTAAATTTTAATAGTCGAATTGAATTCTAATTTGATGAATAGTTCATATTTTGTTAATCAGAAAAATAATCTGCTAATTTCAAAGAATTCTAAGTAAATAAAAAAAATTGTGTCATTCATGTTGAATTTACTGGGATTTTCTCGCTACAATGAAGAAACTTCTATGAATCAAACCATGTAAGATTTTTGGTAAAATCTAGACCAAAATGTTGAAAAATTAACCAATTTTTTTTTAAGAAAGGGTAATTTGTGCACAATATTTTAGCTTTGCAAATTTTCAGGAGAAAGATTTATCCAATCACTTCAAACATCGCAAATTTCGTATCACATGATATAATGCAATTTAAAATACGTTTTATTTCAAATCTTCGTTTTTTGTAAGTTTATTTATTAAATTAAAAGAAGACTTTAACAATTAAAAATTAAAAACGGTGAAAATTAAAATTTTTTCATCAAAAACGTTTTGAGTTGATCAAATGTAAATATAAATTGATTGTGAGCGTCTGCATGAAAAGTGTCATCATGGCTGGTTCTAATCCAGGCGGAAAATCATCTAAGTATTTTCCAAAATAATTGAAAATTTTCCTAACATTTATTTAAGTTTTGCAAAATTAAAAAAAGTTTCCTAAAATCTTCTTATTTTTTAACGTATTTTGATATCTACAAAACCAAAAATTTATCTTGTGAAATAATACATAATTCATTTTAAAAATTTTCCAGAAATCGTATTGTGTAATTTTTTTTTTCTTAATTATTAATTTAGTAATTTTTTTTCTCAACCCGGCGCTGTGTATGTTTCTTATTTTCATGGATTATTTATTAATTTATATATTTTGTTGTTGCAGTTATTGATTTTTGTCTCACGAAACAACTTGTAACAAATCCGAAAACCAACTTCCAATCTCTGGAACTTGTGTGGGCGAGCAAAGCGAACTGCGAACAAAGAGCTGGGCGAACTGGTCGAGTGATGGATGGCCGAGTTTATCGATTGGTACCGAAGCAATTCTATGAAGTAAGAATTGTTTTTATTGGACAAAACAAGTTTAAATTTATTTATTTCGAAGCCTTGACCTCTCGATTTTTTAGTTTACACCAGATTTCAAAATTTCACGGATTTTAAACGATTTCAAAGGTATTAAAAGATTTCGAAAAAAAATTACAGTAGACACTATTTCCTTACACTTCATTGAAAAATATTTGTGAACTTCTTCGCTAATTGTCCGCGTGCGATTTTAATCATCGTAGCAGTTGATATTTTAACCATGAAAAAATTTTCATTTCAGATTAAAAATAAAAATAAGCTTTCTATCAAAGAGTTGATTTTTCAATCAAAATGATTAATTTTCCATGCAGGATATTAATTTTTTACGAAAAAGATGAATTCTCAACAAAATACATCAATCTTTAACCAAATACTTGAATTTTCAACCAAAAAGATTACTTTTCTACCAAAAAATACAATTTTTCAACAAAATATATGAATTTCATGAATTTTTAACCAAATAGTTGATTTTTTAACTAAAAAAGATCAATTTTCAACATTTTAAATAAAAAGTTGAATTTTTAACTAAAAATATGAGTTTTTAACCAAATATGGAATAGTTGAATTTTTAATTTTAATTAATTGATTTTCCAAAAAAAAGTGTAAACCAAAGTGGTGAATTTTTAACTAAAAAGATGGATCTTTAACTGGAATAGATCAATTTTAAACCAAAAAGATGAAATGTCAACCAAAAATTGAATAGTCTAATTTTCAGTTAAAAAGATTAATGTTCTGCCAAAGAGCTAAATTTTCAACTAATATAATAGATTATTCAATCATAATAATCACGTTTTCAGTTTAAAAAAAAATCAATTTCAACAAAAAGTAATTAAAAAAAGTTATATTTTTAAATAAAGTGATAGGTTTTCAACTATTATTATGAATCATCTTCAACTAGAATAATTAAATTTTCAACCAAAAAGATGAGTTTTCAACAAAAAAAGACGATTAAAAAAAATATACATGAATTATAATCTAAAAAAGACAATTTTCTAACTAAATAATTACATTTTGAACTAAAAAAAGATAAGTTTCTAACCACAAATAGAATAGTTAATTTTGTAGTTAAAAAAAGTAATTTTCAACCAAATTGAGAAATTTTCAAATAAAAAAGATAAATTTTCAATCAGAAATTGATCAGTTAAATTTTCAATTTAAAAAATTAGCGTTCAACCAAAGAGTCGAATTTCCAACCAAAAAAATTAATATTTAATTGGAATAATTACATTTTCAGTTTAAAAAAAACTTATTTTAATCAAAAAAAGAGTAATTTAAAAAAATAGTTACATTTTCAAACAAAGTGGTGAATTTTCAACTAAAATTATGAATCTTCAAACTGAAATAGTTGACTTTTAAACGAAAAAGATTAATTTTTAACTAAAACGATGAATCTTTAAATTAAATAATTTAATTTAGAACTATGAAGATGAATTTTTTACTAAGAGGGTTTATTTCTACAAAAAGAAAATTTTCAACTAAAAAGATTATTTTTCAACCAAAATTGATTAGTTGAATTTTTGTTAAAAAAAAATAATGTTCAAAACAGCGATGATTTTGCAATTGAAATGATAAATCTTCAACCAAAAAAATTAACTTTTAACAAAAGAGTTTACAATTAACCACATAACTAGATTTTCATTCAAAAAATATTAACCTTGAAAGCAAACCGTAGTAGCTGATATTTTAACCAAAAGAGACTTTAATTTTTAATTGGAAACAGTTCAATTTTATATCGCAAGTTAAAAAAAAATAAAGCACGCTCTTGAAAAAATTCCGTGACTTTAAAAAAAATCCCTGACATTTCCAGGTTTTTCCAGGTATACAAAAATTCCCTGACAATTCCATGTTTTCCAGGTTTCCCAGGTAGGGTAGACACTCTGTACATTTTTAACCAAATAGTTGAATTTTCAACCAAGATGATTAATGTTAGACAAAAAAGACTAATTTTCAACAAAGTAGTACATTTTTATTGAAATAGTTGAACTTTCTACAAAGAAGATTAATTTTGTACAAAAGAAAAACGAATTTTTTAACAAATTACATAAATTTTTCATTAAACAGTTTGAACAATGGATGTGATGTTCAAAATTTATTGAAAAGAATTCATTTTCATTTTAAAAAAAAGGAAATTTTCTACAAAACAGTTTAATTTTTAACACAATAATAGGAACTATCAACAAAAAAGGTAATGTACAACCAATCAGTAGAAAGTAGTTCAATTTGCAGTAAAAAAGCTAATTTTAAATCAGAGAAAAAACGTACTGTCAACTAAAATTATGAATTAAAAAAAAAAACTTTTAAGAAAGTAATTCAACTGCCCACCTAATTCTTGAATTTTTAACGAACAAAGACAATGTTTCTACTAAAAGAGATAAATTTTCAAATGAAAAAGACGAATTTTCAACCAAAAAGATTAATTTTTAACACAGAAGATTAATTTTTAACCAGAAAAGACGAATTTTCAACAAAATACATAAATTTGTAACGAAATAATTGAATTTTCAACCAAGATGGTTAATATTCTAATAAAAAAGACAAATTTTTAATAAATTACATAAAACTTACATAAACTAAATAGTTTCAACAATGGATGCGATGTTAGTCTAAATTTTATTTAATTAATTTTTAGTTTATATTTTTTTCGTTTCTAATTTTTTTATTTGATAGTAGAATTTTTAAGCTAAAAAGGCTATTTTTAAACAAAATATTAAGCAGTTAATTTTTTTATTTAAGATAATTAAAAGTTAATAAAAAAGCAGTTTAATTTTGTACCAAATAGTGGAATTTTGTCCGAAATTGTTCAGCTAGTCAGTTGAATTTTCGACAAAATAGTTAAATTTTCAGTAAAAAAAATTAATTTTTAACAAAAAACAAATTTAAATCTAAAGATATTAGTTTCCAGCGAAAAAGATAATACTTTATATTTCAACAAAAAAAAGAATGTAATTTAAAAAAAAACTGTTAAATATAACGTACATAAACGAATTTTTAACAAATTACTTAAATTTTCAACGAAAAAAAATTTTTTTTGACAATAAGGAACAAAATTCCAAATAAATTATTGAATTTTCAAGCCAAAAAGACGAATTTTCAAAGCAAAAAGACAAATTTCCAAAACAAAAAAAATTAATTTTTAGCCAATCAGTTTAATTTTTGACAAAATAGTAAAATTTTCAGTTCAAAAAATTAATTTCTAACAAAATAAATGTAATAAAAATTATGAATTTTTCAAATAAATTGTTTTTCAAGATTTAACTTTCAACCTAAAAATTTTAATTTTTCACGAAAAATACTTACATTTTCAACCAAAAAGAAATTTTTTAGTGAAGAAGGAAACAAAATTTTCAATTCTTGAATTATGAAGCCAAAGACGAATTTTTAACAAAATTGATGAATTTTCAACAAAATAATGCCATTTTTAACGAAATAATAAAATTTTTTAACAAACAAGATACATTTTTAAACAAAAATGTTTACCATTTTTTCTCTCTCTTGACTGAGAAATCTATCAAAGATAAAAAATCTTTCTTAGCTAAAAATTCAACTTATGTTAAAAAATTTGTATTTTTTGGATGAATCCAACTATTTTTGATATAAAATTAAAGTTTTCTTTGGTTAAAATATCAATAACTACTTTTTTCCTTTAGAATTCATCTTTTTTGTTATGGAAATTAAATTACTTGGTTCAAAATTCACCTCTTGCTAAAAATTGATTTTTGTTGTTGAAGATTCACAATTTTAATTAGAAATTTATCTCTGTAGTTAGAAAATGAGCTGTTTTGTTGAAAAAATTTTTTTTTCTCTAGTTGAAAATTGATTTTCCTTAACTGAAAATTTAAATTTTCCTTATGAAACTTTAACTATTATGTTAATTTTTTTTTGTTGAAAATAATTTTTTTCAATTGAAAATGTAACTATTCTAGTTGAATATTCCATCATATTAGTTACAAATTCACCTCTTTGGTCGATAATGCAATTAATCTAGTTTGATCCATCATTTTAGTTAAAAATTGATCACTTTCTTTGAAAATGTAACTATTTTTTTGAAAATTAGTTCTTTCTTCTTTGAAAGTTAGTTATTTTTTCGGTTGAAAATTCATATTTTTGGTTGAACATCAATTTTTTTAACTGAAAATTTAAGTATTCATTTTTTGGTTGACAAATTATCTTTTCTTAGTGGAAAATTCATGTATTTAGTTGAAAATTCACCTTTTTGATTGAAAATTTAACTATTCCAGTTGGAGATTCATAATTTTAGTTTAAAATTCATCTTTTTGATTTAAAATTTAACTATTCCAGTTGAAGATTCATCATTTTAATTGAAAATTCATCAGCTTGGTTCAAAATTAAATTTTTAACCGAAAATTTAACTATTACATTTCAAGTTAAAAATTAATATTTTTCAGTTCAAAATTTAACTATTTGGTTTAAAAAATTGTCTTTTTTAGTTGATGATTCATGTATTTTGTTGAAAATTTATAGTTCATATATTTTGTTGAAAAATCGTCTTTAGGTAGAAAATTGATCTTCTTTTTTCGAAATTCATCCTTTTGGTTGAAAATTCAAGTAACCCCGTTAAATATTCATAATTTTATTTGAAAATTCATCAGTTTGGTTCAAAATTAATTCACGTACTTTGTTAAAAAATTTATCACTATAAGTAGTTTTTTTGTTGGGAAATTAATTTTTCTAAATGCAAATTCAATTATTCCATTTTTTGCACAAAGCAGATCGTTTTTAATTTAAAATTTATCTACTTTATTGAAAATTGATCTTTTTTAGTTGAAAATGCAACTGTTTGGTTAAGAATTAATATATTTTGTTGAAAAATCGTCTTTTTTCGTAGAAAATTAATCTTTTTGGTTAAAAATTCTATTATTTTGTGTAAAAAATTATCTATTTTGTAGAAAATGCAATATTTTTACTTTAAAAATTATGAATTTTAAGCGGTTTAAATTGAATTTGATATATAATCTACAATAATTTTACCTAAATATGCACTGAATTTGAAGCATAAGAAGATATACTAAAAATTTGTTTCAATTATTATTCAAAGTCATAAACTTTAGGGACATATTAGTAAATGATTAATTATGTTTTTAGTATTAGTTAATTATAATTTATAAATATTTTCTAATTATTATGAAAAACCATGAATTAATTAAATAATTATTTTAATTATTGATGGTTTTAATATATTTAAGAATATCTTGTAATAAAAATTATCGTTTTAATAAATGCGAAGTGAATGGCTCCGTACTATGAAAAATTATACCTGGAAAAAATCTGGAATTGTCAGGGAATTTTTTCCAGGATTTGAGTAGACACTGTATTAATTTTTAGTTTATATTTTTTAATTTCTAAAATTTTTTGACTGAATTCTTGAGTTTTAAACCAAAAAAAGATTAGTTTTTTTTACCAAAAATGAAATAGTTAAATTTTTATTGCAGAGAATTTATTTTCAATAAAAGAAAATCTAATTTTGTAGAACAAGAAAGTTAAATTACAACCAGTCAGTTTAATTGAACCAAAAAAAAATAAGAATTTTCAACTGAAAAGATGAATTTTCAACCCAGAAGATTAAATTTTTAACAAAAAGAAGGAACTCCAACCAAATATATAAATTTTCAATCAAATAGTTGAATTTTCAACTAAAAAATATAAATTTTCAGCCGAATATGAAACAATTAAAACTGTAGTTGAAAAAATTAATTTTCAAACAAAAAAAAGAATTTTTGACCAAAAAAATCCATTTTTGACAAAGTAGTTGAACTTTAAACGTAAAAGATAAATTTTCAACTAAAAGTACAATCGTTAATCCTTCAACAAAAAAAGGTTTTTGTTTGAAAAACATAAGCAACAAAGACGAATTTTCAACCAAAAAGTTTCATTTTTAACGGCAACAAAACTGTGAAAAATTATATCTAAAAAAATTTAAAATACCTGGAAAAAAACCTGGAATTATCAAGGAATTTTTTTTTAGGATTTGAGTAGACTCACTGATAGTTTATAATTATGAAAAAACTTAATACCTTTAAATTACAGAATGTACTTCCGAAAGAAGGAGATCCAGAAATGTTGAGAGCACCGCTTGAAAACTTGGTGCTGAATGCTAAACTTTTGGATATGGGTGACCCGAAAAGCCTCTTGGCCCTGTCTTTAGATCCTCCAGATCTGAGCAATCTGAAGCGCACGATATTACTCTTGAAAGAAGCGGGCGCCTTGTTTAATAAATCTGATCAGTTCAGCGAGTACGATGGAGAATTGACTGATCTCGGGAAAATAATGGCTAATTTACCAGTGGACATCCGAGTTTCAAAGTTGATTGCCCTGGGGCATGTTTTTAGTGTACTTAAAGATTCGATTATTGTCGGTGCGAGCATGGCAGTCAAGAGTATGTTCAGCAATCCCTTCCAGAAAAAACTGCAAGCCTACAACGCGAAACTCACCTGGGCTGACAGGTCCTGCAGTGATTGCATCGCTTCTCTAAATGCTTTCAAGGTAAAGATTCTTCTTTTATTAATCATTTTCCTCTATTTTTTACTCAACCAGGGTGTCCAGCGACCTTGAAAACCTTGAAATCTCCTTGAATTTTTCAGGAGAAACTTGAATTTGATTATTTTCTTCTTTAAAACAGTAATTTTATTAAAATGCGAGGAGTAATTTAAATCTTTTAATTTACTATGAAAAAACAGGGTGTCTAGCGTCCTGGAAATCCTTGAAAACCTGAAAAAGTCCTTGAATTCTTTTTTGACCTGGAAAACCTGGAAAATTTCTTGAATTTTGCTCATGCTCCTGGAATTTTTATTTTCTTAAAGAAAAATAGGTTTGACTGAGTTATATTCCACATTATTTGATTTAAAAAAGATTCTATGTTAAAAGTATTATAAGATTAAGATTGTGGTATTTAAACATTATTGATGAGGGAAAATTAAAAATTGGTTAGAGTAAAACTTAAGAATTTTGAAAATGATGTTTGAGGCTTCCCTGGTACAGTGTTCTTCAATTCATCTTTTTTGGTAGAAAATTTAATTATTTTCGTGAAGGTTGTACCAATTTATTAAAAAAATATTTTTTGTTGTTGAAAATAAAACATTATTATTGAGAATTCAACTTTTTGGTTAAAAATTCGTTTTTTCGTCTGAAAAGTAATTTTTAAAAATGTAAATGTCACTGTTGCAGTTGAAGATTAATTATTTTTGTTCAAATTCATTTTGTTGGTTGGAAGTTAAACTGTGTAATTGAAAAGTAATTTTTTTGTTAAAGAATTAACTTTTTAAGTTGAAAATAGACCGATTCCATTTTTGGCTGAAAATTGATTTTTTTTTAAATTGAAAAATCAACTGTGTACTCAAGTAAAAGTTAAACTAGCCTGTTAAAAATTAATTTTTTTTTTTGAATATTCATCTCTTGAGTTGGAAATTGAAATATTTTATTAAAAACTTTTTTTTTAAACTAACTTTTTAAATAGAAAATTTAACTATTTCAGTTCAAGATTTATCATTTCTGTTCAAAATATGCCTCGTTGGTTAAAAGTTTAACTACTTCGTTGAAACTCATTTTTTTGTTAAAAAAATCATTTCTTAAACTAAAAATGCAACTATTTCATTAATGGATAAAAATTGATTTTTTAAATTAAAAATTAAATTAAATGCGTAAAAGTTAAACTGTTTGAAGATTCTAAGATTTCAACAAAGTTACATTGCACAAGATTTCAAATACTTCAAAACACTTCAAAGATTTTAAACGATTTCAAATTTTGTTAGAAGATTTCCTAAGATATCACAAATATGTTAACTATGTCAAGGATTTCAAGTCATTTCAAAGATTTGTAACGATTTAAAAATTTGTGAGAAGATTTCGAAAGATTTAACCAAGATTTCAAATTTCAAGTGATTTGAAATGATTACAGAAGATTTCCGAAAGATTTCACAAATATATTTCAAAGAATTCATAAGGATTTTAAAAGAATTCAAAAATTGCAAATGTTTTCACAAATTTGAGAAGATTTTAATGATTTCAAACGAACAGAAAAGATTTCACGAAAAAAGATTGAAGAAAGATTTCATGAATATTTTAGATTTTAAAATATTTCCAAAAATTTCACTAAGTTTTTATAGATATCAAAGCATTCAAGGACTTAAAAGATTTTAGCAAGAGTACAGTATAGCAGATTTCAAAGAATTCAAATATTCCAGTGATTTTAAATGATTAAAAAAAAAATTCAGGAAGATTTTACAAATATTTGAAGTATTCCAGTGATTTCAAACGAATACAAAGACTTTAGAAAGATTTCACAAATATTTCAAAGAATTCATAAAGATTTCAAAAGATTTCAAGAATTTCAACAACGGTGCAGTACACCAGATTTCAAGGATTTCAAAACATCTTGATGATTTTGAACGATTTTAACATTTTTTAGATGATTTTAAAAGAATTGTGTAACAAATATTTTAAATATTTGAGTGATTTAAAACGAATACAAAA
>JAUELO010000232.1:2641989-2652092 GCA_032357855.1 Amphibolips quercusostensackenii | reverse complement strand
TACCATCGGCCCAGTGAAAACAGGATCTCGAAGACTTCTGCACAAACCACCGCCAGCTGTTCCTGGATCTCTGTAGCCTCCAGCAGTTGACATAATTTCTGAACAGGTGCTATTTGTACAAAAATAAAAAAAGCTCTTTTTTAATTTTTACCTAGATTTTCAGATTAACATGTAAGAAAAATAATACTGTACTTTGTTTCTTTGATAAGTTGTCTCCTCCTGTTGTCATCTTCATTAAGAACCTTTTTCAACTGTAAAAATAACTGATGTTTTTCGTCCTTCAATGTAGAAAGTTCGATTTCTAAATTTGAAATTTGATCTCTCGTTTCTCCAAGAGTCATAACATCCTGTTTTTGCTGACGTTCTCGTTCCTTTCTTTGGCGTTCCTCTTCTGCATCAGCTTCCTGCTCTGTTTCGTAAAAAATGTACTTTTTAGCAGATAAATAAATACCAATCTTAAGAAAAAATAAACTCGGTTCATTTTCCAACAACTGATTTAAAAACAGTTTATTTTTCTTATAATCAATTTATTTTCCACAATTGAATAATATTGAAAATAGTTAAAATGTTATATAATATATGAAGTATTATTTTTGTTTCCACTGTAAATTTTAATTTTAAAAATTTTGTCAAATTTAAAGATTTTCAGTTAAAATAGGGACACTATATTAATTTCAACCAAAAATAGGACAATAAAATTTACAGTTAAAAAAATAAGTTGTATAAAATAATAAAGTAATTAAATAATTTAAAAAATGATTGTAAAATAAGTAAACAATTTTTAGTAAAATAGTTGGATTTTCAATCACAGAGATGGATCTTTAAATAATCAAATAAATTGTTTACAAAGACGTTAAATTGTCAAACAATTAGTAAGTGAATTTTCAATCCAGAAGATTAATTTCATACCAAGATTGATAAATTTCCAATAAAATAAATTAATTTTCAACCAAATTGTTCAATTTTCAACCAAAAATAGAATAATACAATTCAAGGTTAAAAAAAATTATTAAAAAAAAAAAAAAATTTCAACAAAATAGTTGAGTTTTCAGCGAGAGAGATGGCTCTTCAAAAAATAAAATGAATTTTTGACAAAGAATTTAAATTTTCAATCAAGAAGATTGATTATGTACTTTAAAAAACGCACTTACAATAAAATTCGTCAAGAAGTGAACTGAAATGTTCACGAAACCTCGGCAAGATTCGTAGTTATTTACACGATTGAAACCCGAAAAAACTCTTTCATTATAACGAAACTGTTGAATTTTTAACCAAAAACGATCAATTTTCAACCAAAAACCAAATAATTAAATTTTCAGTAAAAAATGATTGTAAAATAAATAACGAATTTTTAATGAAATAGTTAAATTTTCAATCATAGATATGGATTTTTAAA
This sequence comes from Amphibolips quercusostensackenii, assembly GCA_032357855.1. NCBI lineage: Eukaryota > Metazoa > Arthropoda > Insecta > Hymenoptera > Cynipidae > Amphibolips > Amphibolips quercusostensackenii. Next base: position 2,650,696 of record JAUELO010000232.1, on the reverse strand, counting down.
TAATAAAATACATTTTTAACAAAGAAGTTAAATTTTCAACGAAGTAGCAATTGACTTTTGAATTCAGAAGATTATTCCTCTACCAAAAAAAAGACGAACTTAAAATGCAATAAATAAATTTTCAACCAAATTGTAGAATTTTTAACCAAATTGTTGAGTTTTCAACCAAACATATATTAATTAAATTTTCAGTATAAAAATGATTGTGAAATTTTTTAATAATAAAGTTGACTTTTCAATCACAGAGATGGATCTTCAAATAATAAAATACATTTTTAACAAAGAAGTTAAATTTTTAACCAAGTAGCAATTGACTCTTGAATTCAGAAGATTAATCTTCTATCAAAAAAAAGACAAACTTAGAATAAAATTAATAAATTTTCAACCAAATTGCAGAATTTATAACCAAATTGTTGAATTTTCAACCAAAAATAGATTAATTAAATTTTCAGTAAAAAAATGATTTTAAAATTTTTTAATGAAATAGTTGAATTTTCAATCACAGAGATGAATCTTTAAATAATGAAATACATTTTTTACAAATAAGTTGAATTTAATTTTCTACCAAAAAAAGACCAACCTTAAATAAAATACATACATAAATTTTCAACCAGACAAATGACTCTTCATATAAGAATAATTTTTAAAAAAAAGTTTAATTTTCTATCGAAAAAGATAAACTTACAATAAAATACATACATTTGCAACTACGGTTTTGAATTTTCAACCAAAAATAAAATAATAAGAAAATTCATTTTAAAAAAATTTTTTTGATAGTTGAATTTTCTCTCAGAGAGATGGCTTTTTAAATAATAAAGAGGGTTTGAAACAGAGAAGTAAAATTTTTAACCAAGATTAATTTTCTACCAAAAAAGATAAACTTATAATAAAATACATAAATTTTCATCCAAATGAATTAAATAAATAAAATAAATTTTTAACAAAAAAATTCAACTTTCAACTGAGTAATTGAATTTTCAATCACAAAGATACATTTTTTACCAAAAAAGACGAACTTATAATAAAATATATCAATTTTTAATCCAATTGTTGAATTTTCAACCAAAAATAGATAATTAAATTTTCAGGTAAAAATTTATGCATTGATATTATTGAAGTGAAACTTCTTTTGGGATGGAAGTAAATTTAAAAAAAACTTTTTCCCCTTTTTCCCCTGGAAAAAGGGAAAGGGATAAAAGGAAGAAAAAGGAAAAAGATTCGTAAACTATCATCTCTATTAAAGGATGAGTTTACGAATTTTTAATAAAAAACTAATTTTCAATAAAAGAAATAAATTTTCAACCAAGAAGATTAATTTTCTACCAAAAAAGATTGATTTTCAACAAAATACATGAATTTATTTTAAAACAAAATTTGAATTTTTAAAAGAATTTTTAACCTAATGGTTAAATTTTCCACCAAAGGAATCAATTTTCATCCAAAAAGATGAATTAGTTAAAAATAAGATTAATATTATAAAGAAAAGACAACATTTCAACAAAAGACAGAAATTTCCAACTAAATAATTGAATTTTCAACTAAAGAAAGTAAATGTTAAGCTGAACACGGAATAGTTAAATTTTCAGTTAAAAAATGAATTCAAAAAAAGGATTTTCAACAAAATAGTCAAATTTCTAACTCAAAGATGAAGGTTTCTACCAAAAAAAAAAGACAAATTTTCAACATATTAGGTAAATTATCAACAGTATTTAAATGTTCAACCTTTCCTCAGAATGTTTAAAAGCAATCTAAAATATTTCAAATTTTTTGAAATCCTTTGGAACTTTTTATAGTTCTTGAAAATTTCTTGGGAATTTTCAAAATACCCAAAAATCTTTTTAAAAAATTGCTACCCCTTTAAATTATAGAAATCAATTACAAATTCTTAAGAATCTTTTAGAATATCCTAAAATTGCCTGGAAATCTTTTAAAATACCTTAAAATAATTTCAAATTAATTAAAATCTTCTGGAGTCCATTGAAAATATTGAAAAGCCTTCAAATTCCTTGGAATTTTTAAAGTTACCCTAAAATCTTTAAAATTTTTTGAAATACCTTTATCCTGAAGACAATTGAAAATTATTTGAAATATCTGAAAATGTGTACCATAAAATGTTTAAAATTTTTTCAGATATCATTGAATTTCTAAAATCAATTGAAAATTCCTTCGAATTTTAAAAAATACCCTAAAATATTTTAAATGAATCGAAATTTTTCATAGCTCTTGAAAATTCTTTGTAATTAAAAAAAAAACCTAAAATATATCAAATTAATTAAAATTTTCTGAAATTTACTGACAATTTTAAAAGGTCTTAAAAATTCCTTAGAATTTTGGGAAATACGCTAAAATCATTTGAAATATTTTCAAATTCCTTAAAATTCTTTTAATCTCCTTAAAAGTTTATTGAAATTTTAAAAGTTAGCCTAAAATCTTTAAAATTCTGTGAAAGCCTTTTAAATCATTGAAACCAATTACAAATTCTTTAGAATCTTTCAAAATATCGTAAATTTTTTTTAATCCTTTGAAATTCCTTGAAACTTTTTAAAGCTCTTGAAAATGCCTTGGAAACTTTTAAAATACCCTCAAACATGTTTTATTATATTTCTGAAATCCATTGACAACTCTGAAAGGTTTTAAAAATTCTTCCGATTTTTTTTATTAAATTCTAAAATTCTTTAAAATCTCTTGAAATCCCTTGCATTTTTTTTAATTTCCTTAAAATACGTTGGAATCTCTTGAAAGTAATTTGGAATCTTTCAAAATACCCTCAAATATTTCAAGTTCTTTCAAATCTTTTTAAATACCCTAACATATTTCAAATCTTTTAAAATCTTTTGAAATATAAAATTAATTGAGATCTTCTAAAATCCATTTAAATTTTGAAAGGTCTTAAAAATTCCTTGGAATTTTAGAATATACCCTAAAATATTTCAAAATAATTAATATCTTCTGAAATCTGTTTATAATTTTTAAAGGTCTTGAAAATTCCTTTGAGTTTTTGCATATACACTAAAATTCTTCAGATTCTTTTGTAATCCTTTGAAATTTTTATCATCTTCTTAAAATTCTTTCAAATTTTTTAAGTTACCCTAAACTCTTGAAATTCTTTGAAATCCCTTCACATAATTGGAGCCAATTTAAAATTCTTTTGAATCTTCTTGAATACCCCAAAATATTTTAAAATTTTTTTAATCGTTTGAAATCCGTTAAAACTTTGGAAGACTCTCGAAAATTCCTTGGAATTTTTTAAAACACCCTGAAATATTTCAAATCTTTTGAAATCCTTTGAAACTTTTTAAAGCTCCTGAAAAGTCTTTGGGATTTTTTTAAACGCCCTAAAATCTTTGAAAAATTTTAAAAACCCTTCAAATTATTTAAATCAATTCCAAATTCTTACGAATCTGTTAAAATATCCTAAAAAAATTGTTAATCCACTGAAATACCTTGAAATTTCTTAAAGCTCTTGAAAATGCCTTGCAATTTTTTTAAATACCCTACAATTTTCAAATTAATTTAAATCTGCAGAAATCCGTTGACAATTTTGAAATTACTTTTCAAAAAAACCTTGAAATCCCTTTGAAATCTTTTGAAATCCTTAGAACTTTTTTTAATCTCCATAAAATTTTTTTAAATTTTTTATTTTACCCTAAAATATTAATTTTTTTTAAATCCCTTCAAATTATCGAAATCAATTGCACGACTGGTGCCCTTCACAGTATACTCTAACCAAACACAACTCTCTCGGTTTCACCGAGTGAGTCTCGTCTACCCCGAAAGGGAAATGACTTAATGGTATAATAATAATAATAATAATAATTGCAAATTTCTTTAAATCTTTTTAAATATCCTTAAATTTTTTTAATTCTTTGAAATCTTCTAAAATATCTTAAATCTTCTTAAGGCTCTTGAAGCTTCTTAAAATGTTTGAAAATACTTTGGAATATTTTTAAATAACCTAAAATAAGTTTAATTATTTCAAATATGATTAAATAAATTAAAGTACTTGGAAATTGCGATTAAAATTTTTTTAAATACCTTAAAATATTTCAAATCTTTTGAGAAATCTTTCGAAAACTTTTGAAACCTTTCGAAGGTCTTTGAAATGTTTTTAAGCTATTCAAAATGCCTCGGAATCTTCTAAATTCCCTAAAATATTTCAAATTCTTTTAAGACCCATTAAATTAATGAAATGAATTAAAAATTGCGCTTGAAATATTTTGAAATGCGGTAAAATATTTCAAATAATTTAAAATCTTTTTGAAACCATTGAATTTTGGAAGTATCTTGAAAATTTCTTGGAATTTTTAAAAGCACCCTAAAATATTTTTAATCTTTTGAAATCCTTTGAAATTCTTTATAATTCATGAAAATTTCTTGGAATTTTCTTTATTACCCGTAAATCTTTCAAAAATTTGGAAAAGCCTCAAAATGATTAAAATCATTTTCAAAATAGGAATCTTTTAAAATATCTTAACAATTTTTTTATTCCTTTTAAATCCCTTGAAACTTCTTAGAACTGTTGGAAATGCCTGAGAATCTTTTTTTCAAATTTAATTTTTTCTTTCTTTTCAAATCAATTAGAATGTTTTCAAATTCAATAAAAATTTTGAAACATTTAAAATTCCTTGGAATTTTTAAAATTACCCTAAAATCTTAAAGGTTCTTTTAAATCCTATTATTCAATCACATTAAATTATTGAAATCGATAAAAAATTATAAAACATTTTTTGAAACACCCTCTAATTATTTGAAATCTTTTGAAATCCCTTTTTTAATCTTTTTAAAATTCGCTGAAATTTTTGAAAACACGCTGAAATCCTTGAAAATCTTTTTAAATTTTTTCAAATTTAAATTTTTTAATTTCCGTAAAACTCCTTGTGATTTTAAAGTTAACCTAAAATCTTAAAATGCTTTGATATCTCTGTGTCAAACCGCATTAAATTACTGAAATCAACTGAAAATTATTTTTAATCTTTAAAAAATCATTTAAATCTTTGTGAAATCTTTGGTAAATCATTGAAATCTTCGTAAAATCTTTGCAAAATATTTCAAGTATTTTAAAAATATTTGATAATTTTTGTGAAATTATTGAAATCTTTGGGAAATCATTAAAATCTTGATCCACTCTTTGAAATCTACAGGAAATCTTTGTGAAATAATTAAAGTATTAGTTAAATCTTTTTAATCTATCCGAAATCTTTGCTAAATATTTTAAATCTTTGAAAAATCATTGAAATCTTTGTGAAATCATTGAAATGTTTGTGAAATCTTTGTGAAATCATTGAAATGTTTGTGAAATCTTTGGGAAATCATTGAAATCTTTTTCCCCCTATTGAAATCTATCTAAAAATTTTGTGAAATATTTGAAATCATTGTGAAGTCTTGGGAAAATCATTCAAATCTTTTGAAATCTTTGCAAAATATTTGAAGTATTTTAAAAATATTTGATATTTGTGCAATTATTGAAATCTTTGCGAAATCTTTGAGAAATCATTGAAATCTTTATCCACTCTTTGAAATCTATAGGAAACCTTTGTGAAATAATTAAAGTATTTGTGAAATCTTTTTAATCTATCTGAAATCTTTGCTAAATATTTTAAATCTTTGGAAAATCGTTGAAACCTTTGTGAAATCTTTGGGAAATCATTGAAATCTTCGTAAAATATTTGCAAAATATTTGAAGTATTTTAAAAATATTGATAATATTTGTGAAATTATTGAAATCTTTGTGAAATCTTTGGGAAATCTTTGGGAAATCATTTTTCTTCGTAAAATATTTGAAGTATTTTAAAAATATTTGATAATTTTTGTGAAATTATTGAAATCTTTGGGAAATCTTTGGGAAATAATTAAAATCTTTGTCCACTCTTTGAAATCTACAGGAAATCTTTGTCAAATAATTGAAGTATTTGTGAAATCTTTTTAAGCTATCCAAAATCTTTGTTAAATATTTTAAATCTTTGAAAAGTCATTAAAATTTTTGTGAAATCATTGAAATCTTTGTAAAATCTTTGGGAAATCATTTAAATCTTTGTCCACTCTTTGAAATCTATCTAAAAATTTGGTAAAATATTTGAAATTATTGTGAAATCTTGGGGAAATCATTGAAATCTTTTGAAATCTTTGCGAAATATTTGAAGTATTTAAAAAATATTTGATGTTTGTGAAATTATTGAAATCTTTGTGAAATCATCGAACTCTTTGTGAAATCTTTTAAATCTATCCGAAATCTTTACTAAATATTTGAAATCTTTGGAAAATCATTAAAATCTTTGAGAAATCTTTGAAATATATCGGAAACCTTTGTGAAATAATTGAAGTATTTGTGAAATATTCTAAATCTATTCGAAATCTTTGCGAAAGTTATGTGAAATTTTTGAAATCTTCGGGAAATCACTCAAATCTTTTGTGAAATATTTCTAAAATCTTTGTAAAATATTTTTAATATTTTCTAAAATATTTGGTAATATTTTAGAAGTTTTGTGAAATCTTCAGGAAATTATTAGAATCTTTGCGCAAACTTTGAAATCTACCTAAAATCTTTAGGGAAATTTTGAAATCTTTGTGAAATCATTGGAATCTTTCTGAAATCTTTGTAATTTTAAAAGTTATGCTAAAATCTTTGAAATTCTTTCAAATCTCTCAAAATCATTGAAAACAATTGCAAATTCTTCATATTTCTGGATATATTTATATATTAAGATGTATAATCGACTGATAATTCTAAAAAATACCTTGTTTTTTACGCTGCCTCTCATTGAGAATGTGAGCTTTCAAAGCTTCCAACATATGTTCAGTACGTTCAGGATTTCCTACGACCGCTGCTGGCATTTCTACTTCTGTTTTTTTCCTCGGTAGTAATATTTAAATAATAAAAAAATATATATTTTCTTCTTAAATATAGTAATATCACTAATAACGTTCACTGGGGTCGAAAATGCATGAATTGCTTGTTAACCTTTTTCACAAACTTCAAACTTTGACCTTCGAATGAGAAATTAACTTTAAGCAATCGACTAATTATGATTAATTATTTTAAAAATGATTAACCTCTTTTATAATAATTAAACAATTATTGTCAAATGTCAAATTATAAGATTTCGAGTGAAAAACACCAACAAGAGTCCGCCATTTTGAAATTTGGTGACCAACTGTGACCATGCACGCATGCGCTATTAAAAAGTGTGCGAAACGGTTAACAAGGTTATCTCTATTCATTTCATTTCCTAACCTATAAAATTGTAAACATTTTTTTTTGATTAAATGAAGTACATAATTTTAAAGGTTCAGTTATTACAATGTTCTGTTATGGCTGTATATTCGAATAAAGAAGTAACATTCAATTTGAGTAAGTTATTCATTTATTTAATCCTAATAAATTCAGGCTTGACTTTTTTTCAGTGTACACGATTTGCTTATTTACATAATTATTTACTATAAAGAGTTGGCATTAGTTGAAGTTTCAGATTTTTACGGCTCGGCAATCTTCAAATTAAAAATTTAAAAATTCGAAGTACATAATTAAATATCTGAATAAATTTACGGACTATATAATTTGAAGTTTTTCCATTTATATCTTGTATTGTTAACTTCTGAGTTAAAAATGCTGAGTACTGATGCTGTGTACATTTGTTAAACTTTTAAATCATTCACAAATGCTGCGCAAAGATTTTCAAAGATTTCAAAGATTTCCCTAAGATTTTACAAAAATTTTAGATAGATTTCAATGATTTCACAAAGACTTCAATGATTTCTCAAAGATTTAAATAATTTCACAAATATTATCAGATACATATTTTTGAAATATTTTAATTATTTCGTAAAGATTTCCAAAGATTTTGACAGATTTTGCCAGATTTTTAATGATTTCCCAAAGATTTCAAATATTTCGCAAAGATTTCGGATAGATTTCGAAGATTGCACGAAGATTTCAATGATTTTTTAAAGATTTCATCAAGATTTTAAAGATTTCGGATAGGTTTAAAAGATTTCAGAAAGACTTCAATGATTTACCAAAGATTTCACGAAGATGTCAATGATTTCCTTAAGATTTCACAAAATTTTTTAATATCTTCCAAAAAATTGACATAGATTTCAAAGAGTGACAGAAAGATTTCAATGATTTCCGAAAAACTTGGCAAAGATTTCAATAATTTTACAAATATTATCAGATATTTTACATATTTCGCAAAAATTTCAATGATTTTACAAAGATTGTAATGATTTCTCAAAGCTTTCAAAGATTTCACAAATATTTCGCAAAGATTTCAGGTAGATTAAAAAAATTGCACAAAGATCTCAATGATTTCTTACAGATTTCATAAAGGTTTTAAGGAATTTCGCAAAGATTTCAGATAGATTAAAAAGATTTCACTACGACTTCTATGATTTCAATAATTTCAAAAATATTAACAAAACTGTTTTTTAAATTTCAAATATTTGGAAAATATTTCCAAAGATATTAGAAAGATTTCAAAGATTTCACAAATATTTTGCAAAGATTTCGGATAAATTTAAAAGATTCCACAAAGACTTCAATGATTCCAATGATTTCAATGATTTCTCAAATATTAACCAAATTTGTTTGATATTTAAAATATGTTGAAAAGATTTCCAAAGATATCAGAAAGATTTCAATGATTTACCCAAGATTTCACAAAAATTTTGGATAGATTTCAAAGAGTGCACAAAGATTTCAATGATTTCA
>JAUELO010000232.1:2622248-2638471 GCA_032357855.1 Amphibolips quercusostensackenii | reverse complement strand
TAAATAATTTCACAAATATTATCAGATACGTATTTTTAAAATACTTTAAATATTCCGTAAAGATTTCCAAAGATTTTACCAAATTTTTAATGATTTCCCAAAGATTTCAAATAGATTTCGAAGATTTCACGAAGATTTCAATGATTTTTTAAAGATTTCAAAGATTCCGGATAGATTTAAAAGATTTCAGATAGACTTCAATGATTTACCGAAGATTTCACAAATATTATTGAATATTTAAAAAACATTTCAAATATTTCGCAAAGATTTCAATGATTTTCCCGAGATTTCACAAAAATTTCAAATATCTTCCAAAAATTGGGGATAGATTTCAAAGAGTGACAAAGATTTCAATAATTTACCAAAATTTTCGCAAAGATTTCAGTAATTTCACAAATATCATCAAATAATTTGAATATTTCGCAAAAAATTCAAAAATTTTACAACGATTTTAATGATTTCGCAAAGCTTTTAAAGATTTCACAAATATTTCGCAAAGATTTCAAAAAATGCACGAAGAAGATTGCATAAAGATTCCAATGATTTTTTAAAGATTTCATCAAGATTTTTAAGATTTCGGATAGATTTAAAAGATTTCAGAAAGACTTTAATGATTTACCAAAGATTTCATAAATATTATCAAATATTTAAAAAACATCTCAAATATTTCGCAAAGACTTACAAAGATTTCTCGAAGATTTCAATGATTTCCCAAGATTTCACAAAAATATCAAATATCTTCCAAAAATTTGAGATAGATTTCAAAGAGTGACACAAAGATTTCAATGATTTTCCGAGAATTTCGCAAAGATTTCAGTAATTTCACAAAGAGTTTAATGATTTCAAAAATTTCACAAATATTAACAAATTTTTTAAAAATATTTCAAATATTTTGAAAAGATTTCCAAAGATATCAGAAAGATTTCTTAGAGATTCCAAAGATTTCCTAAAGATTTCACAAAAATTTCAAATATTTTCCAAAAATTTGAGATAGATTTCAAAGAGTGACACAAAGATTTCAATGATTTCGCGAAAATTTCGCAAAGATTTCAGTAGTTTCACAAATATTATCAGATAATTGAAATATTTCGCAAAAGTTTTAAATATTTTACAACGATTTTTAAGATTTCTCAAAGCTTTTAAAGATTTCACAAATATTTCGCAAATATTTCAGGTAGATTTCAAAGATTGCACAAAGATTTCAATGATTTCTTAATGATTTCGTGAAAATTTTAAAGCTTTCGCAAAGATTTCAGATAGATTAAAAAAATTTTTACAAAAACTTCAATGATTCCAATGATTTCAGTCATTTCAAAAATTTTAACAAAAGTTTTTAAAAAATGGCAAATATTTTGAAAAGATTTCCGAAGATATCAGAAAGATTTCACAAAGATTTCTTAGAGATTCCAAATATTTCGCTAACATTTCAGATAGATTTCAAAGATTGCACGAAGATTTCAATGATTTCTTAATGATTTCGGGAAGATTTTAAAGCTTTCGCAAAGATTTCAGATAGATTAAAAAATTTTTACAAAAACTTCAATGATTCCATTGATTTCAATCATTTCAAAAATTTTCACAAAAGTTTTTTAAAAATTTTAAATATTTGGAAAAGATTTCCAAAGATATCAGAAAGATAGCAATGATTTCTCAGAGATTCCAAAAATTTCACAAATATTTCGCAAAGATTTTAGATAGATTAAAAAAATTTTACAAAAACTTCAATGATTCCAATGACTTCAATCATTTCAAAAATTTTAACAAAAATTTTTAAAAAATTTCAAACATTTGGAAAAGATTTCCAAAGGTATCAGAAAGATGTCAATTATTTCTTAGAGATTCCCTAGATTTCACAAATATTTCGCAAAAATTTCAGATAAATTTAAAACATTCCACAAAGACTTCAATGATTCCAATGATTTCAATAATTTCGCAAATATTAACAAAATTTTTTAAAATATTTCAAATATTTGGAAAAAATTTCTAAAGATATCAGAAAGATTTCACAAAGATTTCAATAATTTAACAAATATTTCGTTACGATTTCGGATAAATTTAGAAGATTTTACAAAGAGTTTTATAATTTCAAAAATTTTACAAAAATTACCAAATGTTTCACATATTTTGAAAAGATTTTCAAAAATATCAGAAAGATTTCACAAATATTTTAATGATTTTCTAGGTATTTCAAATATTTCGCAAAGATTTCGGATAGATTTAAAAGATTTCACAAAGATTTCAATTATTTTACAACAATTTCAAATAGATTTTAAAGAGTGCACAAAGATTTTAATGATTTTCCAAGAATTTCACAAAGATTTTAATAATTTCACAAACATTATCAAATATTTCGCAGATTTTCAAAGATTTCACAAAGATTTTAATGGTTTCCCAAAGATTTTAAAGATATCAAAAATATTTCAAATATTTCGCAAATATTTCTGATAAATTTCAAAGATTGCACGGAGATTTCAATGATTTCTTAAAGATTTCATAAAGATTTTAAAGCTTTCGCAAAGATTTCGGATCGATTAAAAAGATGTCACGAAGACTTCAATGATTTCAATAATTTCACAAAGTTCCCCGATGTTTTCAAAATATTTTAAATATCTTGCAAAGATTTTCAAAGATATCAGAAAGATTTCAATGATTTTTTAAGGATTTCACAAATATTTCGGATACATTTTTAAAGATTTCACAAATACTTTAATGAGTTCAATAATTTCAAAAATATTACTAAATATTTCACAAATATTACCAAATATTTCAACAATATTTCCAAAAATATCGGAAACATTAAAAAAAGATTTTAATGATTTTTCAAGGATTTCCAAGATTTTAAATATTTCGAATAGATTTAAAAGAATTTAATTATTTCACAAACTTTTTCAGTAGATTTTAAAGAGCGCACAAAGATTTTAATAATTTCCCAAGTATTTTACAAATATTGAAATCATGTCGCAAATATTACCTAATATTTCGCAAATATTTCTAAATATTTCAGAAAGATTACAATGATTTTCTTATAGATTTCAAAGATTTTACAAAGATTTCAAATATTTAGTTTAAAATTCTAGGTACTAAAACTGTGTACATTTATTAAACTTTCTTAAATTATTCACATATCAAAATAATTAAATAATTTAAACATTTGAAATACACAATAAATTTTTTTAATTTATTTATCATACTTTCCTAGAACTTGAAGTTTTTAATTTATTCTTGTATTTTTAACTTCTCAGTTTAAAATTGTGGGTACTGAAGCTGTGCAATTTTTCAAAGTATCTTAAGAAATTCACAAATTATCAAAATAATTAAATAATTTAAACATTTGAAATCGATAATCAAACAGTTTAAATTTGCGTATCGTATTTTTCATAAAAATTGAAGTTTTAAATTTATTCTTGCATTCTTAACTTCTCAGTCGAAAATTCTGTGTACTAAATCTGTGTAAATTCATTAAACTCTCTTAAATCATTCAAACTATTTAAATTTATATATCATTTTTTTTATAGAATTTAAAGTTTTTAATTTATTCTTGCATTTTTAACTTCTCAGTTTAAATTTCTGGGTACTAAAGCTGTGTAAATTTGTTAAACTGTTTTAAATAATTCGAAGATTATCAAAGAAATTTTATCATTCATACTTAAAAAAAAATAAAACGGACTATATTGTCATAGGATTTTAAGTTTTCAATGTATTCTTTCATTTTTAACTTATCAGCTAAAAAATTCTTTAGAATTTGCTGTTTTGCAAATTATTCTTGCATTTTTAATTTTTCAGTTTAAAAATGTGGGTATTAAAACTAAGCAGATTTCTTTTACTACCTTATATAATTCACAGATAATCAAAATAATTTAAACATTTGAAATCCATGATAAAAAATCTAAATTTACGTACTATATTTTCATAGCATTCAAAGTTTTTCAAATTATTCTTGAGTTTTCAACTTTTCTGTTTAAAATTGTGGGTACTAAAACTGTCAATTTTTTAAAAACTATCTTAAATATTTCACATATCATCAAAATAATTAAATAATTTTAACATTTTAAATCAATAATCAAAATGTTTCATTTACGTATCATATTTTCATAGAATTGAAAGTTTAAAATTTTTTCTTGTATTGTAAACTTATCAGTAAACTATATTGTAATCTTACTACAAAAATTATGTTTAGAGTTTTTCAATTTATTCTTGCATTTTCAACTTTTCTGTTCAAAATTTTGGGTACTAAAATTATGTAGATTTTTTAACTATCTTAAATAATTCAAAGATAATAAAAATAATTGAAGCATTTGAAATCCATGTCTTCGTACTATATTGTCATAGAATTTAAAGTTTTTCAGTTTATTCTTGTATTTTTAATTTCTCAGTTAAAAATGCTGGATGGTAAAACTGTTTAGATTTCTGTACATATCCTAAATAATTCAATAATTAAAAAATATAAAACACATGATTAAAAATCTAAATTTACGAACTATATTGTCGAAAAATTTGAAGTTCTTAATTTTATTCTTGTCTTTTGACTTTTCAGTTTTAGGTAATTATCGTTCCAAAACTTATGTCTGAAAAATAATTATTTTAACAATATTTTTTATAATTAAATTTATTTTTACCATTTTTTTACTAATGGTTGAATTCTAATTAATCATGACTTATTTTTTCGGGATAAACAGTTCCTACCACTCTACTGTTTCCAATTCCTATAAATTGAAATAGTAAGAAAAAATTAAAATAAATTCTTTTTTGTAAGCTTTACAATTTTTTCATTAAAAATAAGTTTTTTTATTTAAAATTACACCAATATTATTTTAATTCTTAAAATCATCAAGAAATGATTCGAAAGACCTGTTTTTTTCGTAAATTCCTTAAAATTTGGGCGCTAAAACTCTCTAAATTTATTAAACTATCATATTAATTCCCAAATAAAAATAATTAACTAATTGTAGAATAATGTAATTTTTTTTTAAAAACAACTTTATTATTCAAAGTTTAAACTTCATAAATTAAAACTAGATATGTACAAATACATAGATAAAAAATTTCAATTTCTAAAATCATTAAAGTGTTAAGGCCTCTACAGAACTTGGATTCATATACGTGATTTCCTTCGGAAAATGGTCCATGATGATGAACCGTTTTTCGCTCGATTGGCTCAAGGTATCCAGGAAACCAAACCAGTAAATTACCAATCCAGGTCCGAAACGATTCCAATAACTTAAAAACTGCTCTTTGATATACTTCCTGTGTATATCTTCGTTTCCGAATCGAGCTTTAGATTCAATCCAATTGATAACGTGACCATTAACTGCTATCGGCACTTCAAGTTTAACGTCTGGAGTTTTATCGTATCCTCTCTTTCTGAGATGATCTTCATTGCGAAATGGTATATTTCGCTCTTTCAAGTAACACTGAAGTTTCACTTCATATTCCTGACCGACTGATAAGGCGATGGAATCGGCAATTGGTCCGTACTGATCATCATACAAAACGCACTGTAAAAAAAAAATTAATTTTGGGTAACCATTAATTACAGATAAAAATTTTAAAACGTGAAATTTAATTATTTCAACTAAAAAAGATACATTTTCTACCATAAAAGATGAATTTTTAATTCCAAAGGATGAATTTCCAATAAAAACGTTGTATTTTTGATAAAAAAAAAAAAATGTCTTTAGGAGAAAAAAGTTAAATTATCAACAAGATTTTTAATTTTTCCACAAAGTAGTTGATTTCTTAACCAAAGTTTTAAATCTTCACCTACGAAGATGAATTTTGAACCGAATGGTCGAATTTTCAAACAATTCAATTAAATGAATTTTTTAAGACAGTTGAATTTTTAACAGAAAAAAAAGATGAATTTTCTATACAAAAGGACGAATTTTCTGTCAAAAAAAGTTTGTTCAACCAAACAGTTTAATGTTTGAAAGAAGATAACTTTTAAACAAAATACTTAAATTTTCAATGAAATAATTTAATCTTCAACAAAATAATTAAATTTCTAACAAAATACTTTAATTTTCTTCCTACAAAGATGAATTTTCAACTAAATAGTCGATTTTTGAAACAAAAAATATTCAACTTCAACCAAAAACAGTTACATTTTCAAGTAAATAGTTGAATTTTTAAGGCGAAAAGTAATTGATATTTCAACCAACAAAAAAACAGTTAAATTTTCAACCAAAGAGTCGAACTTTTAACAAAATTATTACTTTTTAATAACATAATTTTTAACAATATTATTAAATGTTTAACACCAGTTCAATTTTTAACCAAATGTTTCAATTGTCTACATACAAAGATAAATTCTCCACTAAATAATCGAATTTTCTAACAAAAAAGATTAAAATTCAACTAAAAATTGATTTTTGAACCAGATAATTTCATTTTCTAGCAAAAATGGAAAAGTTATATTTTCAGTAAATTAAAAAAATACCAACAAAAAAAAAGAATTTTCAACCAAATAATTGAATTTTCAACAAAATTTTTAATTTTGTAACTAAATACTTAAACTTTCTACCAACACAGATTAATTTTCTAGTAAAATAATTAAGTTTTTTAGAAGACAGTTGAATTTTCAACCAAAAAAGATGACTTTTTAACAAAATCTTAAATTTTCCAACGAAATAGTAAAATTTTCAACAAAATTATTGAATTTTTAACAAAACTATTGAATTTTTCACAAAATTATTGAATTTTCAACAAAATGGTTGAATTTTCAACCAAATTCTTGAATTTTCTACCAACAAAGATTAATTTTCTACCGAATAATTAAATTTTTTAGAAAACAGTTGAATTTTTTACCAAAAAATATAACTTTTGAATGAAATACTTCAATTTTCAACAAAATAATGTTCAACACAAGTTAAATTTTTAAGTAAATATTTTAACTGCCTACCTACAAAGATGAATTCTCAACACAATAATCGAATTTTCAAACAAAAAAGATAAAAAATTCAACCAAATAATTGATTTTTGAACCAGATAATTTCATTTTCAACCAAAAATAGAAAAGTTACATTTTTAGTGAATAAAAAAAAAATTACCAACCAAAAAAAAGAATTTTCAACAAAATGGTTGAATTTTCAACCAAATCATTGAATTTCCAAACAAATAGTTAATTTTTTAACTAAATACTTAAACTTTCTACCTACAAAGATTAATTTTCTACGAAATAATTCAATTTTTTAGAAGACTGTTAAATTTTCAACTAAAAAAGATGACTTTTTAACAAAATATTTCAATTTTCAACAAAATATTTAAACTTTTAACAAAATAATCGAATTTTTAACATAATCATTGAATTTTCCACAAAATAGTTTAATTTTTAACCAATTACTACAATTTCTACCTATAAAGATTGATTTCCAACAAAATAATTTAATCTTCAACAAATTAATTAGCCGTTCCACCAAATAATCTATTTTTTAAATAAAAAAGATCAACCTTCAACCAAAACAGTTGCATCTTTACCTAAATAGTTTAAATATTTGAAATTTCAACAAAATAGTTACATTTTCAGCTAAACAATCGAAATTTCTACAAAACAATTATTTTTTCAACAAAATAGTCTTAATTTTAAATAAATAAATGGATTTTTAACAAAAAAGTTAAATTTCTAACCAAATACTTGAATTGTCTACGTACAAAGAATAATTTTCCAACAAAGAAGATGAGTTTTTAACAAAATACTTGAATTTTTAACAAAATAATTAAATGTTCAACACAATAGTTGAATTTTTAACCAAATATTTTAATTGCTAACCTACAAAGATGAATTCTGAACAAAAAAGATTAAACTTCAACAAAAAACCGTTGCATTTTCAACCAAAAATGTCAAAGTTACATTTTCAGTCAATGTTTTCAAGTTTTTAACAAGAAAAAAAGAATTGTCAACAAAATTATTGAATTTTCAATAAAATAGTTAAACTTTGAACTAAATACTTGAACTTTCTAACTACAAAGATTAATTTTCTACGAAGTAATTCAAATTTTTAGAAGACTTAAATTTTTAACAAAAAAAGATGACATTTTACCAAAATACGTAAATTTGTAATAAAACAGTTGAACTTCAAACAAAATAATTAAATTTTCAACAAAACAGTTTAATTTTTAACAAAAATATTAAATTTTCCACAAAATAGTTAAATTTTTAACCATATACTTGAATTTTCCACCTATAAAGAATAAATTTCCACTGAATAATTGCATTTTTCGGAAGACAGTTGAATTTTTGACCAAAAAAGATGACTTTGTAACAAAATACTTTAATTTTCAACAAAATAATTTAATCTTCAGCAAAATAATTAAATTATTCACTAAATACTTTAATTTTCTACTTAAAAAAATGAATTTTCAACCAAATAATCGATTTTTTTAACAAAAGAGATTAAATTTCAACCAAAAACAGTTGCATCTTCACCTAAATAATAGTTGAATTTTCAAGCTAAAAAGTCGAATTTTTTTTAGAAAACATTTAACTTTGAAACCCGTTAAGATAAATTTTTAACAAAGAGATGAAGTTTCAAGGAAAAATGTAATAGTTGATATTTCAACCAAAGAAAACAACGAATTTCAATAAAATAGTTTCATTTTCAACTAAAGAATAGAAAATTCTCTAAAATAATTAAATTTTCAACAAAATAATCGAATTTTTAAACAAAGAATTAAATTTCTAACAAAATAGTTAAATTTCTAACGAAATACTTGAATTTTCTACCTACAAAGATTCATTTTCTACTAAATAATTAAATTTATAGAAGAAAATTGAATTTTCAACTAAAAAAGATAACTTTTAACAAAATACTTGAATTTTCAACAAAATGATTAAATTTTCAAAAGATAGTTGATTTCTTAACCAAATGATTGAATTTTCTACCTACAAAGATTAATTTTTTACCAAATAATTGAATTTTTTAAAAGACATGCATTTTCGACTAAAAAATGAGACTTTTTAACAAACTAGTTAATTTTTTAACCAAAGAATTAAATTTTCAACACTATAGTTCCATTGTCCACCTATAAAGATGATTTTTTAACAAAATAATTGAATTTAAAACCGAAAAAGGGAAAGGCAAGAAAGAGAAAAAAGTTCATCCAAATTGTTGAACTTTCAAGACAAAAGACGAATTTTCTATAAAACAGATGAACTTTCTACCCAAAAATATGAATTTTCAACAAAAAAGTCAATTTCCAACCAATTAGTTGAATTTTCAACCACTTAGTTGCATTTTTCACAAAAAAGAGAAAATTTCTAATCGAGAAGATTAATTTTTCACTAAAAATGACTTTAACTAAAAAAATCATTTTTTAACAAACAAAAAAAAAGAATTTCCCACAAAATAGTTTAACTTTCAACCAAATTTTCAACCCTCAAACAAAATTTTTAATGCAAAAAGGATGACTGAAAAAAAAAACAGAAATAGAAATGCTACTTTTTTCTTAACAAAATCTTTGGTAAGCGGAATAAAATAATTTTAAATTAAAATTTTTAATTTTTTATCCTTGAAACTTCTTTAAAGTGCTTTTTATATAAATTTCCTGACTTTTGCAAGATATTTTTTTAAACTCTTTTAATCAGTCTTTGGAAATTTTTGTAAAATCTTCAAAATCTCTTGGCTTCTTTAAAAATCTTTCGAAATCTTTTAAATGATGAGTAAGAATGCTTTTTCTGATTGATAAATGATTAAAATATAATTTAAAGAAAAATTACCAAATATATTTCGTAAGCCAATTCTTTTTCTGGGATCAGAGTAGTGTCCTTGAGTAATTTGCTTACGACAGGCGGTGAATCTGAAAGATAAATTTAATGTTAAATTGTTATAAATAGGATCCTGTAAAAAAATTTTTTTAAGTATTAATCTAATAAGACTTACTATTTTCTCCAATTTCGATCAAATGCTGTTTCAATATGTGACGTGCCAACAGAGCCGGTGGAGCCTTAATTTCTTTAGCTAGATTTAAAAGAATTCCTTTAGGTTTTCCAGATTGAAGAGCTTTTCTAAACCTGAAATTCATTTTTTTTTGTGTGTGAACATTCCTCATTTTAGATGAAAATTCAACGATTTGGTTGAAAAATAACTTTTCTGATAAAATTCATATTTTTTATTTGAAAATTCAACTGTTTTGTAGCAAATTCTTTTTTTTTTTGATTGAAAATTCAAGAATGTTGTTGAGTTTTTTTTTTCTTAGCTCAAAAACCTCTTTTATTTAAAAAAGCAACTATGTTGCTAAATTTTTTTAAAAAATGAATTCAATTGTTTTTTTTATTTTAAATTAAATTTCTTTGGTCAAAATATCAAAAATATTAGCTGAGAATTCACCTATTCGTTTGATAATGAACCTATTTTATTAAAAATTCGTCTTTAAGGCTTGAAAATTTAATAATTTGATTACAATTTCGTTTTTTTCTTGAATCAAAAATCTACTTTGTTTGAAAAATCAACTATTTTGTTGAAAATTTGTCCTTTTTGGACGAATAAAATTGTTTTTGATTAAAAATTAAAATCTTTTTTGGTCGAAACATAATGACTATTACATTTTTCATCGAGCAATCATCTTTTATGGTATAAAATTCCAATATTTGGTTAAAAATTCATTTTTTTATGATTGCAACTGTTTTCTGTCTGAAATTAAAATCTTCTTTGTTTGAAATATCAAAACTATTACATTTTTCGCTGCGAATGCATATTTTTTTGGTTGAAATTCGACTACTTTTTTACAAATTCATTCTTTTGGTTGAAGATTAATTATTTTAGTTAAAAATTCATCTCTTTCTTTGAAAATGTTGAAATTTTGTTTATTTCTTGACTGAAACTTTGTTTGAAAAATCAACTATTTTGTTGAAAATTGGGCTTTTTTTTAGATAAATTTAATTGTTTTTTATTTCAAATAAAATTATTTTGTTACTGAAATGTTTTTACGAATTCCACTATTTTTTATTTAAAATATAAAAACTACTATTTGATTGAAAATTTGTCTTTATGACTTGCAAATTCTGCAATTTCATTGAAAAATCAACTATTTTGTTAAAGTCATCTTTTTAATGAATTCAACTGTTTTCTACTTAAAATTAATTTTTTGATTTGTTTGAAATATAAAAACTGTTACATTTTTGTTAAAAATCCATATTTTTCATCTGAAGTTTCAATGTATTAGAAAATGTTTCGCAGAAATTTTTTGTGCTTAAAGATAATCATTATAGTTGAAAATTCAACTCTTTGTTTGAAAATGTACCTATTTTGTTGAAAATTTGTCTTTAGACTTTAAAATTCAGACAATTTAATTAAAATTTTGTTTATTTCTTGACTGAAAATTCTTTTTTGGTCAAAATATAAGAACTGTTATATTTTTTGTTGAAAATTATTTTGTTGTTGTTGAAAATTCAACTACTTCCTTAAAAATCCATTTTTTTCGATTAGAGCTTCATTTTCAACAACAAAAAACGAGTTTTCAACCAAAGAGATGAATTTTCAACAAATAACGAATTCTCAACCAATTAGTTGCATTTTTCACAAAACAGTTTTGTTTTTTGACTGAAAAATATTTTTTTTTATAGAAAATTGCTCTGTTTGGTTAAAAATTAACTTTTTGTTGAAAATCTAACTATTTTGTAGAAAATTCGTCTTGGTAACTCAAAAATTCTACAATTTGATTATCAATCAACTATTTTGTTAAAAAGCCGTCTTTTTGGATGAATTCCACTTTTTTTTTTAGATTGAAAATTAAAATATTTTTTGGTTAAAATATCAACTAATACATTTTTTGCTTGAAAATTGAATTACTTGGTTAAAAATAAATTTACTTTGTTAAAAATTTATTTTTTGGTATAAAATTAATATTCTTCGTTGAAAATTCAAGTATTTGGTTAAAAATACATCTAATTTGTTAAAAATGCAATATTTTTAGGGTCGATAGGAGTAAATCTGATAATAGGGTTAGTGTGATAAAAAGAAAATTTGGAATGAAAAACAAATTAGTTGTTAACTTTTTTTATTAAAACATATTGATTATATCTCTTATTATTTGCAGGAAAAAGGTACTGCCACTTGTTATTGCTTTAATAAATTATTTTTAAAGAAACAAAGATGCTTTCAGAAATGGATAAATTGCAAATTTCTCTTTTATGATGGAAAAGTCATATTTTTTGTTGAAAATTCATCTTTCTTGGCTTAAAATAAACTTTTTTGTTGAAAATTTAACTT
Source organism: Amphibolips quercusostensackenii (assembly GCA_032357855.1). Taxonomy (NCBI): domain Eukaryota; kingdom Metazoa; phylum Arthropoda; class Insecta; order Hymenoptera; family Cynipidae; genus Amphibolips; species Amphibolips quercusostensackenii. The sequence continues at coordinate 2,626,268 of JAUELO010000232.1, read as the reverse complement.
TCTTCTAAAAAAGTCGTCTTTTTGTCATGAAAATTCAACCATTTGGTTAAAACTTCATGTATTTTGTTAAAAATTCTACTCTTTCGATTGAAAGCCAAAATATTTGGTGGCAAAAATGAAACTGTTTGATTAAAAATTAATTTTTTTTCGGAATTCAACTATTTTCTTAAAAATTTATCTTTTTCGGATAAAAAATTCATCCTTTGAATTGAAAATTTATATTTTATGATGGACAAGTCATATTTTGTTGTTGAAATTTTATCTTTCTTGCCTTAAAATTAACTTTTTTGTTGAAAATTTATTAAACTACCTCATTGAAAGTTGAATAAAAACTGCATCCTTTTAAATTAGAAATTTCTCTTTTGTGATGAAAAGGTAATATTTTTTGGATGAAAATTCATCATTCTTGGCTGAAAATTAACTTTCTTGTTGGAAATTTCTTAAAATACCTTATCGAAAGTTGAATAAAAACTCATCCTTTCAAATTCCAAATTTATGTTTTATTAAAAAAAAAAAAAAATCGTTTTATCCAAAGAAAAAAACCATTTTTCAATCAAATAGATCATTTTTCAAACCAAGAAATGAATTTTTAATTAACCCTTAACCGGCACACTTCCTGTATGGAATATAAAGGGCACACTGGGTCAGATGGACCCATTTTAAATTTTTTGTGAAATCTTTAAAATCCCTAAAAAATATTTTGAAAACTTCAAAATTTTTGTGAAATCTTTGAAATCCATGAAATTTTTGTGAAATCTTTAGAATTTTTGTAAAATCTTTGAGATCCTTCAAATATTTGCGAAATCTGAAAAAAAATTTGTAATTCTTGAAATCCTTAAGAAATATTTTGAAATCTTTTAAAATTTTTATAAAATCCTTGAAATATTTGTGAAATCTTTAAAAAAAATGTAAAATCTTTTTTAAAAACCCTTGAAATCTTTAAAATCCTTGAAATATTTGTGAATTCTTTGAAATCTGGTGTACACGCCATTTTCAAATCTTTAAAATACTTGAAATCTTTGAGATATATTTTGAAATCTTAAAATTTTCTGTGAAATCTTTGAAATGTTTGTGAAATCTTTTTAAATTTTTGTAAAATCTTTGAAATTCTTAAAATATTTGTGAAATCTTTTAAAATTTGTGTGAAATCTTTGAAATATTTGTGAATTCTTTGAAATCTGGTGTACACGACTTTTTTAAATCTTTGAAATCTGAGAAATATTTTGAAGTTTTAAAAAAATGTTGTAAAGTATTTGAAATGATTGAAATATTTGTGAAATCTTTAACTTTGAAATACTTAAAATGCTGAGAAATATTTTGAAATCTTTTAAAATTTTTGTAAAATGTTTGAAATATTTGTGAAATCTTTGAAAATTTTTGTAAAATCTTTAAAATATTTGTGAATTCTTTGAAATCTGGTGTACACAACTTTTTTAAATCTTTGAAATATTTGAGAAATATTTTGAAATTTAAAAGTTTTTTTATAAAATCTTTTAAATGATTGAAATATTTGTGAAAAATTTTACTTTGAATTACTAGAAATTTTGAGAAATATTTGAAAATTTTTGTAAAATCTTTAAAATCCGTGAAAAATTCGTGAAATCGTTTAAACTTTTTTATAAAATCTTTAAAATTCTTGAAATATTTGTGAATTCTTTGAAATCTGGTTTACACGACTTTTCTAAATCTTTGAGAAATATTTTGAAATTTTTAAAAAATTTGGTAAAATCTTTGAAATGATTGAAATATTTGTGAAATCTTTTAAGTCTGATGTACATGTCATTTTCAAATCTTTTAAGTAATTGAAATTTTGAGAAATCTTTCGAAATCTTTAAAAAAAATTGTACAATCTTTGAAATCCTTCAAACTTTTGTGAAATCTTTTAAAATTTTTGTGAAATCTTTTAAATATTTGTGAATTCATTGAAATCAGGTGTACACGACTTTATTAAATCTTTGAAATATTTGAAATCTATGAGAAATATTTTGAAATTACAAATTTTTTTTGTGAAATCTTTGAATTGATTGAAATATTTGTGACATCTTTTACTTTGAAATAGTAGAAATTATGAAAAATATTTTGGAATATGTTTAATTTTTTGTAAAATCTTCAAAATATGTGAAATATTTGTGAAATATTTTGAACTTTTTTGTAAAATCTTTGAAATTCTTGAAATATTTGTGAAATCTTTTAAAATTTTTGTTAAATCTTTAAAATATTTGTGAATTCTTTGAAATCTGGTGTACACGACTTTTTTAAATCTTTGAGAAATATTTTGAAATTTTAAAAAAATTTTGTAAAATCTTTGAAATTCCTGAAATATTTGTGAAATCTTTTTAAATTTTTGTTAAATCTTTGAAATATTTGTGAATTCTTTGAAATTTGGTGTACACGACTTTTTTAAATCTTTGAGAAATATTTTGAAATTTTTAAAAAATTTTGTAAAATCTTTGGAATATTCGTAAATTCTTTAAAATCTGGTGTACACGACTTTTTCAAATCTTTAAAAAATTTCGTAAAATCTTTGAAATTTTTCAAATCTGGTGTAAACGCCTTTCTTAAATCTCCGAAATGCTTGAAATCTTCAGAAAATCTTTTTAAATCTTTTTAAAATTTTCTGAAAACTTTAAAATCTCCGTGAAATTGGTTGAAATCTTTTGAAATTTTCATAAAATCTTTAAGATATTTGTGAAATCTTTCTTTAACCTTTGTTTGTGAAGTCTTTTGTGTTCGTTTGAAATCACTGAAATCTTTTCAAATCATCTCAAATTTGTTGGAACCTTTTGAAATCGTTTAAAATCTTTGAAATTCTTGAAATATTTGTGAAATCTTTCTGAAAACGTTTGTATTCGTTTGAAATCAGTGGTATATTTAAGATCTTCGTAAAATCTTATGAAATACTCTAAAAAAATTTGAAATGTTTTAAAATCTGGTTTACTGTACCCTTTTTAAAATCTTAAAAATTCTTATATTTTTTAAATCTATATGAAATTTTTATGAAATATTTATGAAACTTTTCTCAAATCTTGTGTGTTAATTTGAAATCATTAAAATATCTGAAATATTTGTGAAATGTTTTGAATTTTTAAATAAGTAACTGAATCCGTAACCAAATAAACACGCTGAGGTAAAAGAACCTTAAGTTCGAAAAAGTCTGATAAAATTGTTTAGTTAATGAATTAATTAAAAAGGATTTAATTTTTATTTTAAATACTTTAAATTTAGAAGAGTTCTAATGTTTTAAAAGAATTTATTTTGTAGTTAAGTTTTCAATATTTAAATTGAACCTTTTTTCATGCATAAAAGTTTGAAATGTAAAATTTGTATGTCTTGCAAAAATGTTTGGTAACCGGGAAATTATCATAATTTTTTTGTTTTTTAGAAAATACTCTGAAATATTTATATTTGATTATTTTACTGCTATAAGATAAGCATTTTGCCCATTTAATTTTCCGGAGCAAATTAATAATTTGCTCCGTAAACAAGCTTGCCAAAAAAAAATTAAATTTTTTATTTGGATAAAAGAAATAACATAAAATCAAAAGATTCTTGTCCAAAATAACATAAATCTTGAATCTGTAATTCTAATTTAATGTTAAATAAATATATAAATTCATAAAATACATACTGTTCGTAATAATCGTTCTTCTCCCCAAATATAAATCGATGCTCACGTTTCATTCTCTGCAGCACTTCTATAGCTAAAATACTGAGAAGCGCGTATTTGTTGACACTGGAAAAAATGTTGCTAATTATTTTACAATTGTTTGTTAATAAATTATTTGTATTTTCATTACTTAGCATTTATTACAAATGAGAAAATGCTTTTATACCTGCTATATTTTTCGAGTAGCATTTTGGCACAATCTTTTGAAAATCCCTTAAACTCTTTAATTGTTTTCACTATATCATTGTATTCGTCTGTCTTCATTTTTTTAAGTATGTAGTAAAACTGGAAAAATGGTTATGGAAATTATAAAATCACGATAAAACGTAAACAATCCAGCACCAAAAAAGCGT
>JAUELO010000232.1:2611611-2622148 GCA_032357855.1 Amphibolips quercusostensackenii | reverse complement strand
ACGAGTGTTTCAGTGTTTACTATTTTGAGGTTATGTTCGTGCATATATTTATGTGATATGTTTAGCAACCAACAGGTGGCGCTAGCGGCTTCAGACAAGGCTCCGCGAAAATTCAAATTTAATTAATAAATTTTTGTTTAAGTACAATTATATAATAAAATTATATGTTTTATGCTCAAAATAAAGTAGAAGTGTGAGTGACTGAGTTCAAAATAAAAAAATTAATATTTCAATTACTGATCATTTTTTCTCGCGTAGATCTGAATTTCATAAGATTGTTATCTACTGAAAGGACGTTTCAAATGTATGTGATTTCATTTGTTTTTTTTATTTTTTGCACCAAATAGTTCAATTTTTAACTAATAATGATAAATTTAAAAAAAATGAAAAAGTAAAATTTTAAATAAAAAACAACGAATTAAAAAAAAATCCAATATTTCAATTAAAGAAATTAATTATAAACTAAAAAATATAAATGTTCAACTATATGGTTCATTTGTTATCTAGAATAGATTAGTTTTCTACAAAATAATTCAATTTTCAAATAAAGAATTAAACTATTCACTAAAAAAATCAATTTTTAGCAAAAATGTAGATAAATTTTTAGATTAAAGAAATTATTTTCAACAAAAAAAATATGAATTTTTATACAGGTAGATCAATTTCAACCAAGAAAATGAATTTTCAACCAAAGAAATAAATTTTTAATCATATAGATTAATTCTTATAGCACAAAAAATGAATAGTTAAATTTTCAGTTTGAAAAATTAATTATAAAAAAAAACAAATTTTCAAAAAATAGTTTAATTTTGACATAACCAAAAAAAAATTCAACTAAAAGAGATTAATTATTAACAAAAAGTAGAGTTGTTACATTTTCATTTGAAAAAAATTGTTTTTAACAGACGAATTTTCCAAGAAAAGGAATAATTTTCTACCAAAAAAAAGGCAAATTTCCAAACAAATAGCTTTATTCTTAATAATCAAAAATGGAATAGTGAAATTTTCAGTTAAAAAAATTAATTATTAACAAAAACAAGCCACAAATTTTCAAGAAAATAGTTTAATTTTTAAATTAATGAATAAATTTTCAACTACAGAAGATCAATTTTCAACAAAAAGTAAAGTAGTTAAATTTTCAGTTGAAAAAAATTATTTTTAACAACAAAAAAACGAATTCTTTTACCAAATAATTAAATTTTAACTGTAAAAATGAATTTTCAAGCAAGAATGGAATAGTTAAATTTTCAGTTAAAAAAATTAAATGAAAAAAGAATAATTTACCCCCCCCCCCTTAACGTATTCTTAACAAAATAGAACAATTTTCAAATAAAGAAATCAATTTTTAACTAAAAAAGATAAAATCTCAACAAAAAGTGAAGTAGTTATATTATCAGTTTGAAAAAAAAATTAATTTTCAACAAAAAGAAAACGAGTTTTCAACAAAATAGTTAAATTATGAAAAAAAAAATTTTTAACCCAAAAGATGAATTTTCTACCAGAAAGAATAATTTTCTACCAAAAAGGCGAATTTTTTAACGTACAAGAACTTTCAACTAAAAAATATAAATTTTTAAGCAAAAAACAACAAATTTAAAAAAAAAAAATAGTAAACTCTAAACCAAAAAAATTAAATTTCAATCAAAAGGATGAATTTTTTAACAAAAATATTAATTATTTGACTAAAAAGTAGAAATTTTGAAAAAATACATGAATTTTCGAAAAAACAGTTGATTTTTCAACTAAAAGCGATTAATTTTAAACCAGAAATTCAATATTTAAATTTTTAATTTAAAAAATTAATTTGGAAAAAGAAAAAAAAAATAATTTTCCACAAAATACTTAAATTTTCAAACAATTGAATTTTAATCTGAAAAAGATATATTTTTAACCAAAATTGGAATACGGAAATTGTTAGTTAAAAAAACTTATTTTAAACAAAAACAAAAAAATTAATTTTATTTTAAATGAACAGTTAATCTTCTTTGTTGAAAATTTAACTTTTTGTTTTAAAAAGTAAATATTTATTTGAAAATTCATGTATTTTGTTGAAGATTTTTTTTTTATAAAAAGATTAATTATCTAATTGAAAAGTAGAAATTGTAAATAAAATACATGAATTAAAAAAAAAACAGTTGAGTTTTTAACTGAAAAAATAAAGTCTATACCAGAAACTCAGTATTTGAATTTTTTGATTGAAAAAATTAATTTGCAAAAAGAAAAAAAAACGAATTTTCAACAAAGTACATAAATTTTTAAACAATTAGTTGAATTTTAATCTAAAAAGATCAATTTTAACTAAAAATGGAATAATGAAATTGTTTGTCAAAAAAATTAATTTCAAACAAAAAAGAAACTAATTTTCAACAAAATAGTTCAATTTTTAAATAAAGAAATAAACTTTCATCTGAAAAAAATAAATTTTCATTTACTTGGTTGAAATTTAAACTACTTTATTAAAAGTTCTTTTTTTTTTGTTTGGATTTTCTTAATTTTAGTTGAAAATTCATTTTTTTCGAAAATTCATTTTTTTGTTGCTGAAAATTGAACTATTTTGTTGAAAATTCTTTTTTGTTTTTGTTAAGAACGAATTTTTTAAACTAAAAATGTAATGATTTCACGTTTTGTTATACAAATATTTATTTCAATTGAACAATTAATCTTCTTGGTTGAAAATTCAACTTTTTGTTTGGAAAAGTGAATATTTATTTGATTTTTTTTTTAATTGATATTTTATGTTGAAAAAATTTAAGTATTTGGTTAGAAATTCATGTATTTTGTTAAAAATTCGTTTTTTAGTAGAAGATTAATTATCTAACTGAAAAGTAGAAATTTGAAATAAAATACATAAATTTAAAAAGCAGTTGATTTTTCAACTAAAAAGATCAGGCTTAAACCAGCAATTCAGTTTTTTTATTGAAAAAATTTATTTGCAAAAAGAAAAAAAAAAAGAATTTCTAGCAAAAAACATGAATTTTCAAACAATGAATTGAATTTTAATCTGTAAAAAATAATTTTTCAACAAAAAATAGAATGCTGAAGTTTTTAAGTTACAAAAATTAATGTGAAATCGAAAAAAAATAATTTTTAATAAAAAAGTTTAATTTTAAAATGAATAAATGAATTTTCAACTGAAGAAGGTCAATTTTCAACAACTTGTTTAAAATTTGAACTGCTTTATTAAAAGCTCATTTTTTCATTGAAGTTTCCTAATTTGAGTTGAAAATTCATTTTTTTGTTTGCTGAAAATTTATCTGTTTTGTTGAAAATTTTTGGTTTTTTGTTAGAAAAGATTTTTTAAACGGAAAATGTAACTATTTCACGATTTGTTAAAAAAATATTTATTTTAATTGAGTAATTAATCTTCTTGCCTGAAAATTCAAATTTTTGGTTAACAAAGTAAATATTCATTTGAAAAATTGTTGTTTGATGAAAATTGATCTTTTATGTTTAAAAATTCAACGATTTGGTTGAAAATTCATGTATTTTGTTGAAGATTCGTCTATTTAGTGGAAAACTCGAGTTTTTTGGTTAAAAAATCAACTACTTAGTTAAAAATTTATGTATTTTGTGAAAAAAATACAATATTTTTACTTGAACAGTTCGAATTTCTGCTGGACTTTCCTCTAAATTGTAATAAAAACTGACCAGTACTTAACATATTAAATTCATTATTTTTAAACCGAATCACTGATATTTTTACTTTGTTTGATGAATAAACTAAAGAATTTTATTATGAATTTGTTACATTTGCATTTAAAAACAAAAAATTTTCTTTTATCCCATTTGAATTTTCGCGGTTTTTTACTAGAGTAGCTAGCGCAACCTAGCGGCTGGTACACTACACGGGAGCTGTGTTGCGTATATGTATATGCTGGGGTCATCGTTTTATAAAGACGGGTGAGGCGGGGAAGAACATTTTTTTGCGGAGGGCCCACAAAGACTAGTTACGCCACTGCTGGTGAACCGAGAAACAAGAATTTAATTTACAGTTATATTTTGCGGACGAACGGTTTTCTTCATCAAGGATCTCTAATTTTTGGAAGTTTGTCTGATCCGGTTAACTTAGAATGAAAGAAATTTAATTTTTAGCTTAATTATATTAGGTCAAATTAATTATAACTTAAATTCGATCAGAATGTTAAGTATTTTTTTCACTTTCAATAATAACCTTTATGAAAATTTTTACGATATTTTTTACAGAAATGCTGCATTTTTTAAGAGACCATTTCTGTATAGTTGAAATATAATAAAGTGGAAAATATAACGTGCAATATGACACTCAAAGCTGAAAAAGAAATGAAAAATGCAGGAAACAAACAAATGGCATATAAAGAGGAGGAGAAGAAGGATACAGAAAACTTGTAAGTAAAAAATTATTTAAAAATATCAATCGAAGGGTTGGTCAATCTTGAAATCTGCATGGTGTATACAAGATCGTTACAATTTTCGTGCAATCAAATCTTTGTGAAATGTTTAAAATCTTCGTGAAATCATGGCAATCTTTATAAAATTTTTGTAAAATCTTTGGAATCTTTAGAAAATCTTTTGAAATTTCCGTGAAATAATTGAAATCTATTTTTAAAATCATTTAAATCTTATTGCTATTTTTTTAAATCTTTGTAGAATGTTTGAGATCTTTGTAAAAACATTTAAATCTTTGTGAAATTTTTAAATCGTTGTGAAATGTTTTGAAATGATTTGAAATCGTTATACAGTCTTTTGAAATCTTTGAAATCTTTGTGGAATGTTTAAAATCTGTGTGAAATCTTTGTAAAATCATTGCAATCTTTCTGGAATCTTTTGAAATCTTTACGACATTTTTTTAAATCTTCGAAAAATAATTGAAATATATTTTTTAAATATTTTATATCTTTTTGAAATGTTTTGAAATCTTAGTGGAATGTTTTAGATCTTTGTAAAATCATTTAAATCTTTGTAAAAACTTTGTGACACTTTTTGAAATAATTTGAAATCATTGCAGTCTTTTGGAAACTTTGAAATCTTTATGGAATGTTTAAAATTTGTGTGAAATCATTACAATCTTTTGGAATCTTTATAAAATCTTTTGAAAACTTCGAAAAATAATGGAAATCTATTTTTAAAATATTTTAAATATTTTTTAAATATTATGAAATCTTTGTGGAATGTTTTAGATCCTTGTAAAATCATTTAAATCTTTGCAAAATCTTTGTGAAACGTTTTGAAATAAATTGAAATCATTACAGTCTTTTAGAATCTTTCAAATCTTTGTGGAATATTAAAAATCTGTGTAAAATCTTTGTGAAATCATTGCAATATTTCTGAAATCTTTCTGAAGTCTTTTGAAATCTTCGTGAAAATTTTATCAAATTTTAGTGAAATCTTTACTATCTCCTGGAATCTTTTGAAATCTTCGTGAAGTAATTGAAATCTCTTTTTGAAAGGCTTTGAAATCTTTGTTATCTTTTGAAACCATTACAAACTTTTGGAATTTTTGAAATCTTTGTGGAATGTTTGAGATCTTTGTGAAATCATTACAATTTTTTAAATCCTTCGTGAAATCATTGCAATCTTTCTGAAATCCTTGAAATATTTGTGAAGTCACTAGAATCTTTGTCAAATCTTTGTGAATTTTTTGTGAAATCTTTGTAAAATCATTCCAGTCTTTATAAAGTCCTTGTAAAATCTTTGGAATCTTTATAGAATCTGCTGAAATCTTCGTGAAATAATTGATATTTCTTTTGGAATTCTTGTAAATCTTTTTGAAATGTTTAAAATCTGTGCGAAATATTTGTGAAATTATTGCAATATTTCTGAAATATTTTGAAATCTTTGTGACATTTTCATGAAATCTTTGTGACATTTTTAAGAAATCGTTTATTTTTGTAATTGTAAAATTGTACACAATCTTTTGGAATCTTTATGAAATCTTCAAGAAATAATTGAAATCTATTTTTGAAATTCTTTAAGTCTGTTTGAAATGTTTTGAAATCTTTTTTGAATCTTTGAAATCTTTGTAGAATGTTTAAAATCTGTGTGCAATCTTTCAGCAATCTTTATGAAATGTTTTAAAATCTTTGTGAAATTTTTATGAAATCTTTACAATCTTTTGGAATCTTTGAAGTCTTTGTGGAATGTTTAAAATCTGTGTGAATTCTTTTTAAAATCATTGCAATATTTCTAAAATCTTTCTGAAATCTTTTTAAATCTGCCTGGAATTTTTATGAAATCTTCGTGACCCCGTCACTATCTTTATGAAATCTTTTGAAATTTTCGTGAAATAATTGAATTTTTTTTTGAAATGCTCTGAAATCTTTGTTATCTTTTGAAACCATTACAAACTTTTAAAATCTTTGAAATCTTTGTAGAATGTTTGAGATGTTTGTAAAATCATTTTAATTTTTTTAATCTTTTGTGAAATCATTGCAATCTTTCTGAAATCTATAAAATCTTTGTGAAATGTTTAGAATCTATGTTAAATCTTTGTGAATTTTTTGTAAAATCTTTGTGAAATCATTTAAATCTTTATAAAATCTTTAGAATCTTTACAAAATCTTTTGAAATCTTCGTGAAATAATTGAAATCTCTTTTTCAAATCTCGTAAATTTTTGTGAAATGTTTTGAAATCTTTGTGTAATGTTTCTGATCGTTGCAAAATCATTTAAATATTTGTGGAATCTTTTAAATCTCTATAAAATGTTTTGAAATAATTTAATATCATTATAGTTTTTTGGAATGTTTAAAATTTGTGCGAAATATTTGTGAAATCGTTGCCATTTTTTTGAAATATTTTGAATTCTTTGTGAAATTTTTATGAAATCTTCGAAATCTCTGTGAAATTTTTATGCAATCTTTATGAAAGCTTTGCAATCTTTACAATCTTTTGTGATCTTTATAAAATCTTTTGAAATCTTCGAGAAATAATTGAATTCTATTTTTGAAAATTTTCAAATCTATTTAAAATGTTTTAAAATCTTTGTTGAATGTTTGAGATCTTTGTAAAATCATTGATATCTTCATGAAATCTTTTAAATCTTTGTAAAATATTTTGAAATAATTTGAAATCATCACAGTCATTTAGAATCTTTGATGTGGATTTGAAATCTTTAAAATCTTTTTGAATCTACATAAAATCTTTTGCAATCTTCGTGAAATAAATAAAATGTCTTTTTAAAATGTTTTGAAATCTTTGTGGAATGTTTGAGACCTTTGTAAAATTATTAAAATCTTTGTAAAATGTTTTGAAATAATCTGAAATCAATACAGTCTTTTGAAATCTTTTAAACTTTGTGGAATCTTTCGATATCTTCGAGAAATAGTTGAAATCTATTTTTGAAATTATTTAAATCTTTTTTGAAATTCTTGTGGAATGTTTGAAATCTTTGTAAAATCATTTAAATAGTTGTGAAATGTTTTAAATCTTTGTAAAATGTTTTGAAATAATTTGAAATCATTATAGTTTTTCGGAATTTTTGTAATCTTTGTGGAATGTTTAAAATCTGTGCGAAATCTATGTGAAATCATTGCAATGTTTCTGAAACCTTTGTGAAATTTTAATGAAATCTATTTTGAAATCTTTAAAATCTTTTGAAATCTTTGATGATTAAGTGAAATCTATTTTGAAATCTTTAAAATCTTTTTAAATCTTTGATGATTAAGTAAAATCTATTTTGAAATCTTTAAAATCTTTTTGAAATGTTTTGAAATATTTGTAGAATGTTTGAGACCTTTGTAAAGTCATTTAAATCCTTATGAAATCTTTTAAATCTTTATGAAATATTTTTAAGTCGTTACAATCTTTTGAAATCTTTGACGTTTTTGTGGAATGTTTAAAATCTTGGTGACATTTTTATAAAATTTTTAAAATATTTACAATCTTTTGGAATCCTTATGAAATCTCTAGAAATCTTTGTGGACTAATTGAAAAATTTTTTTGAAATTTTTTAAATCTTCGCTACCTTTTGAAACTATTACAAACTTTTGAAATCTTTGAAATCTTTGTGGAATGTTTAAAAACTGTTGAAATCTGTTCATATCTAAGTGAAAATTTTTTTAATCTTTGTGATATTTTTTGAAATAATTTAAGATCATTGCAGTCTTTTGGAATTTTTGAAATCCTTGTGGAATGTTTTAAATCTGTGTGGAATCTTCGTGAAATTATTTCAATCTTTCTGTAATCTTTTGAAATCTTTGTGAAATTTTTATGAAATATTTGAAATATTTTTTGAAATCTTTGATGTCTCTTGAAATCATCAGAAACTTTTGGTATCTTTGAAATATTTGTGGAATACTTGAGATCTTCATAAAATCATTTGAATATTTCTGAAATCTTTTAATTCTTTGTGAATTGTTTTAAAATATTTGTGAAATCTTTACAATCTTTTGGATTTTTTATTAAGTCTTTTAAGATTTTCGTGAAAGAATTTAAATCTCTTTTTGGAATTTTCTAAAATTTTTGGTATCATTTAAAACTATTACAAACTTTTGGAATTTTTGAAATCTCTGTGGAATGTTTAAGATCTTTGTGAAATTATACAAATGTTTTGAAATAATTAGAAGTCGTTACGCTCTTTTAGTATCTTTTCGAAATCTCTCAGAAATAATTCAAATCTATTTCTAAAATCCTTTGAATCTTTTTGAAATGTTTTGAAATCTTTGTGAAAAATTTAAAATCTGTGTGAAATATTTGTAAAATCATTGCAATCTTTCTGAAAGCTTTGTGAAATTTTTGAAATCTTTACAATCTTTTGGAATCTTTATGAAAACTTTTAAAATCTTCTTGAAATAATTAAAATCTCTTTTTGAAATATTTTGAAATCTTTTAAATCTTTTTGAAATGTTTTGAAATATTTGGTGTCTTTTAAAACTATTACAAATTTTTGAAATATTTGAAACCTTTGTGGTATGTTTAAAATCTGTGTGAAATATTTGTGAAATCATTGCAGTCTTTTTGAAATCTTTATGAAATCTTTTAAAATCTTTGTAAAATTTTTCTGAAATCTTTACAATCTTCTGAAACGTTTAGGAAATGTTTTGAAATCTTTGAGAAGTCATTGAATTCTATTTTTAAAATCTCTAAAATCTTTTTGGAACGTTTAAAAATTTTTTTTAAATCTTTGAGATCTTTGTAAAATCATTTAAATTTTTGTAAAATTTTTAAAATCTTTATAAATATTTTTTAATCATTACAGTCTTTGTGGAATGTTCAAAAACTGTGTGAAATCTTTGTGAAATTTTTGAAATTTTTACAATCTTTTGGAATAGTTATGAAATCTTTTGAAATCTTCGTGAAATAATTGAAGTGTCTTTTTAAAATGTTTTCAAATTTTTGGTATCTGGTGTAACTATTACAAACTTTTGGAATCTTTAAAATCTTTTTGGTACGTTTAAAGTCTGTGTGAAATCTCTGTGAAATCATTGCAATCTTTCTGAAATCTTTATGATTTTTTTTTAAATGTTCGTGGAATTTTTTTGAAATCCTTGTGCAATCTTTGAAATCTATACAGTCTTTTAGAATTTTTATGAAATCTTTTGAAATCCTCATGAAGTAATTGAAATCTCTTTTTGAAATCTTGTTAATCCTTTTGAAAAAATTTGAAATATTTATGGAATTCTTGGAGTTCTTTGATTTGTTTACATTCTTTTGAATTCTTTACATTCTTTGATTTCTTTAAATATTTTTTATTTCTATAAATTATTTTATTTCTTTGCATTTATTTGAATTCTTTAAATTCTTTGAATTTTTTGAATTCTATGGACAGTTTTTGAATTTACTGTAATTTTTTGAATTATTAAAATTGTTTGAAATCTTAAAAATCTTTAAATTTGGTATAAGCTTTAAAGTCAAATGGTCAACCCCTCGGAAAATGTAAAATTAACCAAATTTTTTTCAGAAATTGGTGGTTATTTTTTATTGTCATTGTCATCCTGACTGCTGGTACCAGGTTTTACAAAGTAGCAGAACCACAACATGTGTGGTGAGTTTAATAAATAATAAACATAATTAATAATTAAAAAATTAAAAACTAATTACTTACAATTGATTACAGTTGGGATGAAACTCATTTTGGAAAAATGGGTAGTTGGTACATCAACAGAACATTTTTCTTTGATGTTCATCCTCCTCTTGGCAAGGTAAAACTAATTAAAATTACCTACTTTTATAACATCATTAAACAATAATATTTTTTTATTCTTTTCAGATGCTGATAGCGCTTTCTGGTTACTTAACCGGATATGATGGTAAATTTCCTTTTGAAAAACCTGGCGATAAATACGAAAACGTAAACTACGTTGGAATGCGAGTGGTAAATATTTTTTTCATAATTAGAAACATTTGATCTAGGCCTCATTTCTCATAAAAATTTTTTCTTCAGTTTTGCACATTTTTGGGAGCAACGATAGTTCCTCTTTCATTCCTCACAGTTTGGGATCTGACAAAATCTTTACGAGCTGCTACAGTTTCTGGTCTACTCGTTTTATTTGGTAATATTTTTCTACCAATCAATATTTTTTTCATTTTCAATATTTTCCTAGTTTCCTTTTATCAGTTTAT
>JAUELO010000232.1:2576655-2587427 GCA_032357855.1 Amphibolips quercusostensackenii | reverse complement strand
TTTAAATTGTTGCTACTTTTTTAATATCAGTTGTTTTTTGTTGTAGAAAATTATTTTTTTTTGTTCAAAATTCGTCACATTGGTTAAAAATTGATTTTTTTTAGCTGAAAATTTTACTATTCCATTTTTGGTTAAAAACTAGTCTTTTGTAATAAATACATAAACTATTTGGTTAAAAATTGATATTTTTTATTTGAAAATTATACTATTTGGTTAAACATTCATAAATTTTTTTGAAAAATCGTATTTTTTGTAGAAAATGAATTTTTTACTGTTCAAAATTTATCAGTTTGGTTAAAAATTATTTTTTTTTTTAACTGAAAATTTGACTATTCCATTTTTGGTTGGAAACTGACCTTTTTAATAAAAAAATCAACTAATTGCCTGAAAATTAATATTTTTTATTTGAAAATTAAACTTTTTGGTTGAAAATTCATATATTTTTTTGAAAAATTGTCTTTTTTGTAGAAAATTAATTTTTTTAGTTCCAAATTTATCAGCTTCATTGGAAATTAATTTTTCAACCTGAAAATTAAACTGTGCCATTTTTTGTTGAAAATTGATCTTTTTTGCTTTAAAATGCTTGCATATTGTTGTAAAGTCGTCTTTTTGGTAGAAAATTATTCTTCTTGTTTCAAAATTTATCTTTTGGTTGAAAATTCAAGTATTCTAGCTAAACATTCATTATTTTAGTTAAAAATTAATTAATTTTTGTTCAAAAAACTACTTGGTTGAAAGTTACTCTTTTGTTAAAAAGTAATTTTTTCGGTTAAAAATGTATCATTTTAATTTAAAATTCATAGCTTTGGATAAAAAATGAGCTATTTTGTTGAAATTTTTTTTTTCGGCTGAAAATTAATTCTTTTACTAAAAATTTAACTATCCCAATTAAAACTCAACTATATTATTGAATTTTTTTTCTAATGCAAATTAATTTTTTCAAACTGTCAATGTAACTCTTCCGGTTGAATACCCATCATTTTAGTTAAAAAACCATTTCATTGTTTGAACATTAATTTTTAACTAAAAATTTAACTTTACTTTTTTGTTACAAAATTATCGTTTTTAGTCGAAAATTCTTGTTTTTTGGTAAAAATTTACATTTTTTCTTTAAATTCAACTATTCGAGTCGAAGATTTATCATTTTAGTTTAAAATTCATCTTTTTGGCTAAAAATTGAAATATTTTTGCTGAAGATTCATCATTTTAGTTGGAAATTTTTGTTCTTTATTCGAAATTCAATTATTCTGGTTAAAGATTCATTATTTCAGTTTGAAATTTATCACTTAGGGGTGAAATTTTTTTTGGTATAAAATTAATTTATTAAACTGAAAATTGGGCTATTTTATTTTTGTCTAAAATTAATCTTTTTTAGTTGAAAATTCAATTATTTGATTGAAAATTTGTTGTTTTTTTTTTAAATTGAAAATTCATGAATTTTGTTTTAAAAATCGATTTTTTTGTAAGATGATTAATTTCTTCTTTAAAATTCATCAGTTTGTTTTCAATTTTTTCTCTCTCTTGACTGAAAAATCTTTCTTAGTTGAAAATTCAACTTATGTTGAAAATTCAACTTATGTTGAAAAGGCAACGTTTTTGGTTTAATTCAACTGTTTTTAATTAAAAATTACCATATTTTTTGGTTGAAATATCAACGATTATATTTTTCGTTTAAAAGTTCATCTTTTTTTGGTTGAAAATTGCACTACTTTGTTAAAATTTGAAGTCTCTTATTAAACAATTTTGTTACGTTAAAAATTCACCATTTTATTAGAAAATTCATCTTTATGGTCGAAAAATAAGGTATTTTTTTGAAATTTCATTTAATCTTTGGCTGAAAATTGATTCAGTTTACTGAAAATTTAACTGTTCCAATTGAAACTTCAACTAAGTTTTTGATTTTTTTTTGTTTGGTTGGAAATTAATTTTTTAAACTGGTAATGTAACTATTCTAGTTGAATATTTCATCATTTTAGTGATTTATCTCTTTAGTTGAAAATTACTTTTTTCCAACTAAAAAATTAACAAATCAATTTTTGTTTGAAAATTGTCATTTTTTAGTTTAAAATTAAAATTTTTTGGTAGAAATTAACCTTCTTGATTTTTATTTATCTTTTTGGTAAAAAATTTAATTATTGCAGTAAAGAATTCATTATTTTAGAAAAATTCATCGTTTTGGCTTAAAATTGAACTATTTCAATCAAAGATTCATCATTTTAGTTGAAATCTTATCACTTTGTTTAAAAATAGAACTTTTTTTTTAGAAAATCAGTCTTTTTTGTTTAAAAATTAATTTTTTTCTAAGCTGAAAAATTAACTCTTATAATTGAATATTCCATAATTTTATTTGAAAATTCATCTCTTTGATTAATAATTAATTTTTTTACTGAAAATTTAACTATTAAATTTTTTGTTGAAAATTAATCGTTTTTAGTTGTAAATTCAACTTTTTCGCAGTAATTAATCTTCCTGGTTGAAAATTCGTTTTTTGAGCAAAAATGAAATTATTCTAGAGCAAAATTCATAATTTAAGTTGAAAATTCATCGCTTTGTTTTCAAATTCATCTTTTTCAGTTGAAGATTCATTATTTTTTAATTGAAAATTTAACTATTAAATTTTTGGTTAAAAATTCATTTTTTTTTTGTTTAAGTTTAAACTATTTAAGTTCAAGATTCATTATTTTAATTTAAAATTTATCTGTTTTGTAGAAAATTAATTTTTAACATAAAAATTAACTATTTGCTTAAAAAATGGATATTTTTTAGTTGAAAATTAAACCATTTTGTTGAAAATTAATATATTTTGTTAAAAAATTGCTTTTTTTATAAAAAATTAATTTTTTAAGTTCAAATTTCATCAGCTTGGTTGAAAATGATTTTTTTTTTAACTGAAAATTAAACTGTTCGATTTTTGGTTGAAATTTCATATTTTTTAGTTCAAAATTAAACTATTTGGTTGAAAATTCATATATTTGCTTGAAAATCGTATTTTTTTGTAGAAAATTAATTTTTTCAAAATTTATCATTTTGGTTAGAAATTAAGTTTTTAAATTGAAAATTAAACTGTGTCATTTTCGTTTGAAAATTGATTTTTTTTTAGTTTAAAAATCAGCCATTTAGTTGGAAATTTGTCTTGTTTTGTTGAAAAATTCAACCATTTCTTTGCAAATTCGTACATTTTGTTGAAAAATCGTCTTTTTTGTAGAAAATTAATCTTATTAAAAAATTCATCTTCATGGTTAAAAATTCAAGTATTCTACCTAAATATTTATTATTTTAGCTAAAAATTCATTAATTTTGGTTGCAAAAACTACTTTGTTAAAAGTTACTCTTTCGTTAAAAAGAAATTTTTTTTAATGAAGATTTATCATTCTAATTTAAAATTTATATCTTTAGTTCAAAAATGAGCTATTTTGTTAAAAATTCATTTTTTCTGTGGCGGAAATGTAATTTTTTTACTAAAAATTTAACTATTCCAATTAAAACTTTAACCGTGTTATTGGAATTTTTTTTTATTTGGAAATTAATTTTTTTTAACTGAAATTATAACTGTTCCAGTTAAACATTGCATCATATTAGTTGAAAATTCATTTCTTTGATTAAAAATTAATTTTTCAACTTAAAAATTTTACTATTCAATTTTTAGTTGAAAAATTATCATTTTTAGTTCAAAATTCATGTTGTTTTGAGTTGAAAATTCGCCGTTTTTGTTTAAAATTCAACTATTCAAGTTAAATATTTATAATTTTAATTGAAAATTTATCACTTTGTTTGAAAGTGTTACTATTTTTTTGAAAATTAGTTGTTTTTTTATTGAAAATTAGTTGTTTTTTCATTGAAAATTATTTTGTTTCCAGCTAAAAATGTAACTGTTCTAATTGAATATTCCATAATTTTATTTGCAAATTTATTTCTTTAGTTCAGCATTTATTTTTATAACTGGAAGTTTAATTATTAAATTTTTTATTGTAAATTCATCTTGTTTAGTTAAAAATTCAATTATTGGTTTAAAATTTGTCTTTTTTAGTCAAAAAGTCATCTTTCTCGGTAAAAATTAAACTTCTTGTTTGAAAATCATCTTTTTGGCTGCAAATTTATGTATTTCAGTTCAATGTTCATAATTTTAGTTGAAAATTCATCACTTTAATTTAAAAATTGGTTTGTTTATTGTGTTAAATTAATTTTTTAGAAACCTATTCCATTTTGGGTTGAAAACTGTTCTTTTTTAATTCAAAATTTAACTATTTTATTGATGCGTGTAATTAATTGATTGTAATTGATTTGATTTTTTTAAAATTTGTAATTGATCTTTTTTAGTGCAGAATTCATATTTTTTATTAAAAAATCGTCTTTTTTGGTAGACAATTATTTATTATAATTGAAGATTAATCAGTTTGTTTGAAAATTGGTATTTTTTGTTCAAAATTCAACTATTTAGTAAAAAATTGGTATTTTTTAAGTGATAATTCGTGTATTTTGTTAAAAAATGAATTTTTTAGGAGAAAATTAATTTTTTTGCTTACTCATTTATCTTTTTTGTTGAAAATTTAAGTATTCTAGTTAAATATTCATAATTTTAATTAAAAATTTATTTTTTTGTTTAAAAATAAATCTACTTGATTGAAAATTAAACTCTAGCGCACAAAATTAATCTTGTTGATTTAAAATTCATCTATCCCAGTTAAAGAACCCTAATTTTAGTTGAAAATTCATGAGTTTGGTTGAGAATATATTTTTTTAAACTGGAAATTGATCTTTTCCATTTTGGGTTAAAAAAAATTGATCTTTTGTATTCAAAAAATCGTCTTTTTTGTATAAAATTCATTTTTTTATTGAAAATTCAAGTGTTCCAGTTATATGTTCATCCTTTTAGTTACAAATTCATTTTTTTGTTCTTAAAGAAAACTGCTGAGTTCAAAATTAAACTCTCATGTTAAAAATTCATCTTTATGGTTAAAAATTCATATATTTCAGTCAAAGATTCTTTATTTTAATTGAAAATTAATCACTTTGGTTAAAAAATTTTTTTTGGCAATTAATTTTTTCAACTGAAAATTTAAGTATTTTTATTTTTAGTTGAAACTAATGTTTTTAAATTAAAAATACAACTATTTGGTAAAAATTGATTTTTTAGTTGAAAATTCAACTATTTGGTTGAGAATTCATATCTTTTGTTGAAAAATCATCTTTTTTAGTAGAAAATTAGTCTTTCTAGTTGAATATACATCAGTTTAGCTGAAAATTAATCTTTTTAACTGAAATTTAAATAGTGCCATTTTTTGTTAAAAATCGATATTTTTTAGTTCAAAATTCAAATATTTGTTTCAAAGTGTAGTCTTTTTTTATTGGGAAATTAAAGAATTTTATTGGAAAATCGTCTTTTTTTGGCAGAAAATTAATCATCTTGTTTGAAAATTTATCTTTTTGGTTGAAAATTCAAGTATTCCACTTAAATATTCATCATTTTCCATAAATATTCAATTTTTAGTTGAAAATAAAACTACTTGGTTGAAAGTTAAACTCTTTTGTTAAAAGTTTTTATTTTAGTTGAAAATTTGTTTGTTTTTTGTGAAAATCAATTTTTTAAACTGAAAATTAAACGTTTTGATTTTTTGTTGAAAATTGATCTTCTTTAACTCAAAATTCAACTATTTGATTGAAAGTTGATCTTTTTTAGTTAAAAATTTAACTATTTGGTTAAAAATTTATATATTTTCTTAAAAAATCGTCTTTTTGGTTGATAATCATCAGATTGGTTAAAAATTGTTTTTTTTTTTAAGTTGAAAATTCAACTATTTCATTAAAAACTCATGTATTTTGTTAAAAAATCATATTTTTGCTAGAAAATTAATCCATTTGTTTTGAAAATTCATCTTTTTTGTTGACAAATGTTTTTTTTATGAAAAATTAATTTTTTAACTGAAAATCTAACTGTTCTATTTTTGTTTAAAAACCAATCTTTTTGTTTAAAATTCTACTATTTGGTTGAGAATCCATGTATTTTGTTAATAAATCGTCATTTTTGGTAGAAAATCCAACCAATTGGTTAAAAATTCATCCATGTTCTTAAAAATGCAATATTTTTACTTGAAAAATTAGGAATTCGAAGCAGTTTAAATTAAATTTAATATATTACCCATATTAATTTTTCCAAAATATGCAGGTTTTTAGTATTATTTAATTAATTGATGGTGCTAATATATTTATTGAAATCTTGTAATGTACTTTGTCAAAACTTTTTAAATTGAACATATTAATTGAATCACTAGAAACTGAAAAAAATTGTAATAAACTCGCGAAAGTGTATGCATATTTTGAGTATATTGTTTAAAAATGCGAAATATTTCAATGGTTTCGTATTATGAAAAATTAAATCTGAAAAAAACTTTGCATTGTCAGGGAATTTTATGCCAGGATTTGAGTAGACACCCTGTTAAAAGAACTCTGAAATCTTTCTCTTAATTGAACTACTTATTTTATTTTCTCTTACAGGGTCAATTTTTTTCTGGAAATGAGCAGAGGATTTATTTGCTCGGAAATCCGATAATTTGGTGGGGAAATCTGGTATTTCTTGCAATTTTTATTTTTCTTCTTATGCACGCTGCTGTGAGAGAACAACGTGGGGTTGTAGAATCTACGGCTGGTGTGGAGCAAAGAAGAAAAATTATGAATGCGGGAGGCTGGCTTTTTATTGGATGGCTGCTTCATTATGTTCCTTTTTGGGCTATGACTCGGATTTTATATTTTCATCACTACTTTCCAGCATTACTTTTTAATTCAATGCTGACTGCTATAACTTTGGATCATATTGCAGAGAGCATTTTGATTTTACTTCCGAAGAGGATAGGAAAAACTGTTTATCATGTATTGGCTGCTAGTTTCATATCAATTGTCGTGTACAGGTAAGAAAATTAATTAATTTATTTTTTAAAGCGAAAGGCAAGAATAAAAAATTTTCTTTTTTCCAAATTAGCTTCTACCTGTTTTCGCCATTAGCTTATGGGATGGAAGGACCTTCTGCAGTTGATTCTAAAAGTTCGATGCATTCGCTGCGTTGGATGGACACTTGGGAATTTTAAAGAAAATAATTCTAGAATTTATTTTTTAGAATCTGGAATTTAATATAAGTGCGTACTTTATTATTTTTTTTTTGTGTATCGAATTCGGACAGATTGTATATTTATTTTATTTATTGTGAATTACGTATTCACACTGAATTTTTTGTAGACTGTTGTCTCGACGAAGAATTTTTATGTTTTTTACGGATTTATAGATTTATATAAATAACTAATAAACTTGATTGTTCCAAGTTACATCAAGAAAATTATTGGAAATTATTTGAGACTCTTAAGAATATTGACTTATGAGAATTTTCATTATTCAAGTCAAAGTTAATTTTTTAGGGTGAATGATTTATAATAATCGAGGACATAACCGCTACTAGATTTAGGTGTACACCTGTGTTACACCTGCTCCTTATTTCTTTTGAAATTACTTATATTCATTGAATTCCTTTGAAATCTTTCGAATTCTATTGAATTCTTTTTTCTTTTTAAATAAATTTCATAAATTTGACTAGGATCAGAAAGTTTTATTCATTTTTTGCATTTAAATTCTTTGAATTCTTGACTTCTTTTAAATTCTCTGGACTTTCATTTGAATTAACCTTTAATTTTTTTTAATTTCTTTAAAATATTTGGAATTTTTTTGAATGAATTTTTCTTTTTAATTAAATTGAATAAATTTAGCTGACATTACCAAGTTATGCATTTTTTGATTTAAATTCCTTTCAATTCACTTAGAATCTTTTAAATTAATTGGCATTTTTCAAATTTCATAGTCTTCTGGAATCCTTTCAAAATTTTTGAATTTTGAATTTTTCAAATTAATATGAAGTCTTTAAATTTTTTCACTTTTCTTAAATTCTTTACATTATTTGAATTATTTTAAGTTTCCTGCAATTTTATTTAAATAAACCTTTTATTCTTTTGAATTCCCTTGAATTATTTTTAATTCCCTTGAATTCTTTTTAAACAAATTGAATATATTCAGCTGTTATCACTTAATTTCATGAATTTTTTGGAATTATATTCTTTTTAATTCACTTGAAATCTTCTGAATTATGTTGCATTGATTTCTTTATATTTTTTACTTCTTTTAGATTTTCTGAATTCCTTAACATTATTTGAATTATCTTAAATTTCCAGGAAGTCTTTTGAATTTACTTTTAATTCTCTTAAATTCCCTTGAATTCTTTTTTCTTCTTTTTGAATAAATTGCATAAATTCAGCTAGCATCACCAATTTATGCATTTTTTGGATATAAATTCTTTTCAATTCACTTGAAATCTTTTGAATAAATTTTCATCTTCTCTATTTTATGTTCTTTTGGATTTATTCCAAATTTTTTTTAATTTTTAAAATTCGTATGATATCTTTAATTATTTTACTTCTTTTGAATACTTTATATTCTCTGAATTCTTTACATTTTTTAAAATATTTTACATTCTAAGGGAGTCTTTTGAATTTACCTTCAATTCTTTTAAATTCCTTTGAAATATTTCGAATCCCCTTGAATTCTTCAAATTCTTTCACTTTTTTTAAATTCTTCAAATTTGTAACATTATTTGAAATTTTTCAATTCCCTAGAAGTCTTTTAATTTTACTTTCAATTCTTTTTAAATTCTTTTCAAATTATTAAAATCCCTCTAATTCTTTGAGTTCTTTTGAAGTCTTTAAAGTCATTACCTTGTTTTTAATTATTTAGATAATTTTGAAATTCTTAAAGTTTTATAATTTCTTCAAATATTCTTGAATTTTTAAAATTTTTTGATTTTAATATTATTTAAATATTTATGAATTCTTTAAATTTTTTGAACTCTTCACATTTTTTGAATTATTTTAAATTCCCTGAAATCTTATTAGAATTAACCTGTATACCTATAAATTCCCGGGAAGGTGTTTAAATTAAAAAAAAACTTTGAACGATTTTAAATTATTGAAATTTTTTTTAATTCACTTAATAATATCTAAATTATGGAACTTGAAATTTTTTTCTTTTTAATTTTTCAATTTCTTAAAAATTTATTAAATGTAGAATTATTTAAATTCGTTTCAAGGCTTTAAATTCTATGACTTTTTTTAAATTCTTTAAATTTTCTACATCATCCGAATTATTTGCAATTCCTTGAAATTTTATTTGAATTAATCTCTAATTCTTTTAAAGTCTTTAAAATCATTAACTTCTTTTCAATTATTTAGGTTTTTTAAAAATTTCCAACGTTTCCTAAATTCTTTAATTTCTTTGATTTGTTTAAATTTATTCAAATTCTTTAATTTCTTTCAATATTCTCGAGTTCTTTGAATTCGTTGATTTCAATATAATTTAAATATTTATGAATTCTTTAAATTTTTTTAATTTTACATTTTTTGAATTATTTTAAATTTTTCGAAATTTTATTTATTTTTGAAATTGTTTTAAATTCCTTGAATTTTTATTCAAATTAACGTTCAATTTGTTTAAATAATTCAAATTTTCTGAATTTTATAAATTTGTTTCAAGTCTTTAAATTCTATTACTTCTTTAAAAAAAAAAAAAATCTCTGAATTCTTTACATTCTTTGAATTACCCCTTATTCCCCGGAATTCTTTGAAATTGAAATAAATAAATAGATTAATTACTGTAATGATATTTATTAATTTATTTGAATAAATAAATTTATCTTTAATTCTTTTAAATTCCCTTAAAGTTTTTTGAATTCCATTAAATTCGTTGAATACTTTTGAAGTCTTTAAAGTCACTGACTTCTTTTGAATTATTTATTCGAAATCTTGGAAATCTATTAAAATAGTCAACGCTTTGAAATTCTTTAAGTTCTTTGATTTGTTTCCATTTATTCGAATTCTTTAATTTCTTCAAGCATTTTTGAATTCTTTGTCTCTTTACATCATATTACTAATCTCTTGAAAGTCTTTCAAATTCTACTTGCATTTTTTTTTATTTGCTTTTAATTGTTCGTATTTTTTTGGATTATTGAATTTAATTTGCTGTAATGTTTAACCCCTTTGATAAAATTTAATTAAAAAGTGATTAACAGTGTCAATACAACATAAATAGTGACACTGCGCTGAAAAGGGACGGAATAAGAAGTATGTGAACAAATATCAATTCTAAAGATACCCAGGGATAGCGGGTAGTGTCGGATGCGCAAGATGCGCCTACCGACTAAAACCTCTCCCCGTTTGGTTACCAACGTTTAGGTTATGATTTAAGATAAAGAAGAAAATCAGGGGCATCGAAAGTTGGTGGCCCGAGACACTGAGTCGCGCATCCTTGTAAAAAAGTTAGTCTTTATTGCAACCTACAGTGCAAGCGCGGCTTAGCTCTTCGTCCGACTCTCGTAGACTTTTGCGTGGCGAGAGCGAACCAATCGCGCGAATCCCCCTCTCAGCGTCATCGACGAAACGTTCCACGCTAGTGAACCCCCACTCGCCTGCGTCGTGAGTGGTGCGCCTCCGCTGAAGCGAAGCCCATAAAAGTACAGCCCGCGAGACCAAGAAGTCAGGTGGTTTTTTCCCTCTAACGGGCTTTTTTCCCACATATAACAAATGTCACTTTTAATTCAAGTCATGTCAAATTTCTCTCAGATTGTGTAACAATGCCCGAACGGGTAACATACAACAACTTCTGCCGGTTCGATCATTCTTCGGGGAGATCATATATCGCTGGTGCGCGACTGTCGCGGCTTCGCCGCGCCAGTCGCCCACTCGCGT
>JAUELO010000232.1:2547499-2560631 GCA_032357855.1 Amphibolips quercusostensackenii | reverse complement strand
AAAGTTAAAAAATTCAGAAAAAACCGAAATTATCTCACATCAATGGAGATGAAGATAGTTCCTAACCATAATAATTTTCTTATACAATTATTTTTGCTAGATTTAATTAATTATTGAGTCACTCCAAATAAACAATAGACAAACTGTTGGAAATTTCAACAAAAAATCGTAACTTTTTACCATTAAACAAAGAAAATATTATTTAAAAAAATGATAAATTGTTTAAACAACTATGTTTGTTGATATTAATCAGCTTTTAGCTCACTCTAATTGAAAATTGGACAAAAAGTGGAAAATTTGTGAAAAACCGCGACTTTTAATATCTATTCTAAGAGAAAATTGTCAAAAATACCAAATTGTTTAAACAATTGATTCAAATATCTAATTATCAGAAAAAAGTAGCATTTTGTGTATCGGAAACAATTTTCCTTAAAAAAACCTAAAAAAAATCATAATTATCGACAATAACTAGCAAAACTCATTTTTTCACTCATGGGATTTTTTTGGGACCCTAGAAAACAGACTTATGGAAGTGACATTTGAAAATTAATATTTTTAATCATTTTTTATTTAATTTTTTTTCAATTATTAATTACAGTATTATTAATTATATTATATTAATTTTATTCTATTTAATTTTGTATTTTCTATTTATTTTGATATATTTTATATTTTATAATAAATTAATATTTAATTAAATTAATTAATATATATTAATTATATTATTATGATTAATTATATTATATTATATTATGATATATTATATTTTTTAAATTATAATAATAATTTTTTAAAACTATTTTTTAAAAATTATTTTTATTCATATTTTATAGATAATTATGAAGAGAAATGTTGAGTTTTAACTTGATTCAAATAATATTGGCGATTCTGAATAAAATTTACAGAAACGTCTTTTTTCCTTTAAATATAATTTTTTTTCAAGGAAAAAAAAATTGAATTATTTTTTTGTAGATTCGGACAAATTTTCAGTCGATAAGCATAAAAATTCAACAAAAAAAATTTTCAATGCATTTTCAGACTACCAACCCTGGAATTGTCAGAGAATATCAGAAAAAAAAATATGTGAAAATTTTTCTTCAAGGCAGGGATTTTTTTTGAGAGCGTGCATAATTTGTTTTTAAATTGCAATATTAAATTTAATAACAATGATTTTTTTATTTTTAGAAGTAGCTTTATATTACTGTAGTTAACTGTTTTGTTACAAATTAATTTTGTTTTTAGTTCAAATTAATTTTTGTACTGAAAATTTAACTATTTCAGTTGAAAGTTCGACTATTTTCTTGAACATTGTTTTTTGTTTTGTTAAATATTATTATTACTTTTTTTTTACTAAAAATATAATTATTCTGATTAAATATTCGATCATTTTAGTTGAAAATTCATTTCTTTGGCTAAATATTAATTTTTTTTAACTGAAAATTTAACTTCAATTTTTCGTTGACAATTTATCTTTTTTAGTTGAAATTTTTTTTTTTTGGAAAAATTAATCTTCCTGGTTGAAAATTCACCTTTGTTGTCAAAATTTAACTATTTCAGTTAATAATTCATCATTCAGATGAAACTTCATCCATTTCTTTAAAAATTTTAATAATCCAATTGAAACTTAATTTATTTGATAAAAAATTTTTTTATTAGTAATTTATTTTTTTAAACTAAAAATGTTACTATCTTTTCCATTTGAATATTCGATCATTTTAGTTTAAAATTTATCTCTTTGGCAGATCATTATTTTTGTTGATTAAAAATCTAACTATTTAATTTTTGGTTAGAAAATTCTCTTTCTTGGTTGAAAATTCGCCCTTTTAGGTACAAATGAATCTTTTTGTTTGAAAATTTAATTATTTCAGTTAAAGATTCATAATTTTAGTTGAAAATTCAGTTCATTGATTAAAAATGTAACTATTTTTTAAAATATAGTTTTTTTCTAGCTAAATTTTTTTTGTTTACTGAAAATGTAACTGTTTTAATTAAATATTCCATCATTTTAGTTGAAAATTCATCTCTTTGATTGAAACTTGAACCATTATGTTTAAAAATTTTTTTTTGTTGAAAATTATTTTTTTCAAACTGAAAATGTTACTAACTATTCCAGTTGAATATTTCATAATTTTAGTTAAAAGTTGACCTCTTTGGTCGAACATAAATTGTTTCACTAAAAAATGCAACTACTCAATTTTTGGTAGAAAAATTATCTTTTTTAGTTGCAGATTTGTTTTTTTAGTTTAAATTAATCTTTTTGGTTGCAAAATCATCATTTTAGTTAAAACTTATTTTATTTTTAAATGAAAATGTAACTATTCTAAAATGTAACTAATTTACCTCTTTGGTTTAACATTAATTTTTTCAACTGAAAATTCAATTATTTAATTTTTGGTTTACAATTAATCTTTTTTATTTAAAAATTTATGTATTTTCTTAAAAAATCGTATTTTTGTAGGAAATTAATCTTTTTGGGTATAATATAAAGTATTCCAGTTAAATATTTATCATTTTAGTTAAAAATTCATTTATTTCAGTTCAAGATTAATCATTTTAATTGAAAATTCATGACTTTGGTTAAAAATTGATATTTTTTTACTTGAAAAATTAACTATATAGTTGAGAATTGATGTATTTTGGTAAAAAAATTATGTTTTTGTAGAAAAAAATCTTTTGGTTAAAAATTCAATTATTTGGTTAAAAATTAATTTATCTTGTCAAAAATGCAATATTTTTTCTTCAAAGGTAGGAATTTGAAGCAAAGAAACCTGGGAAAATCATGCAATTGCTAGGGAACTTTTTCCAGGATTTTGGAATGTTTAAATTCTTTCTGAAATCTTTAAAAATCTTGGATTTCTTTGATTTTTGGGAGAGCTTTTAAAATTTTTTTAAATTCTAAAAAAAAATTGTGTAATCTTTTGAAATCATTCTAATTTTTTTAAACCTTTGAAATCATTGTGCAATATTTAAAATCTTTGTGGAATCACTGAAATATTTCTATAATCTTTGAAACCTTTGTAAATTTTTTTTTGAAATCTTTTAAATTTGTGCGAAATCTTTTAAACTTTTTTGTAATATATGAAATTCTTGAAAACTTTTTTAAACTTCTGTAAAATCTACGACATTTTTGTATATACTTTTATAGTATTTTTTCAAATTTCTTAAATTTCTTGAAACATATGAAATCTTTGAAGTCTTTGAAATTGTTTGAAATCTTTAAAATCTTTGTGAAATCTTTTGAAACCTTGGAAATTTGTGCGAAATCTTAATTTATTTTAGAAGATATTTTAAAAACTATGACAAATCTTTAATTATTTGAGAAATCTTTGAAAATTTTTTTAATCTTTTGAAATCATTACAATGTTTGGAAATCTTTGAAATCATTGTCAAATCTTTGAAATCGTAATGAAATAATTGAAATCTTTTTTCAAAATATTTACGAAAATTTTTAAAGCTTTGTGAATACTTTGAAATATTTTTGAAATTTTTCAAATCTCTGTGAAATTTTTTTAGTCTTTAAAAATTAAAAAAAAAATGGTCTGATATCATTGAAATCTTTGTAAAATAATTAAAATCTTTCTGCAATTTTTGAAATCCTCAGGAATTTTTTTCTTAAATCTTTTAAATTAATGCGAAATTGTTTAAATTTGTTGAAAATTTGTTAAATCTTTAAAATCTTCTAAAATTTTTGCGAAATCTTGGTCAATAGACTATTTTGAAATCTTTGGAATCATCGTGAAATCTTTTAAAAGTATGATAAATCTTTTCAATCTTTCTGATTTTAAATCTTCCTCAAATCTTCTGAAATGTTGTAAAATTTTTTTAAATCTTTGGAAGTTTTGTGAAATATCTTGAATGCTTTGTGAAAATTGTTTAAATCTTTGAAATCTTTGTATAATCTTTTGAAATCTTTTGAAATAATTACAAACTTTTAAAATGTTTAAAATATTCATGAAATCTTTTGAAATCTTGGAATTTTTTGCAAAATCTTTTGCATTTTCGGGAGATCTTATAAAATTTTTGAAATTTTTGAGGAATTTATGGAAATATTTTGAAATCGTTACAATTTCCTCGAATGTTTGAAAACATTGTGAAATCTTTGAATTTTTTTTGAAATTATTTAAATTTTTCCTGGTATTTGTTAAATCTTTGAAATCTTTCTCAAATCTTTTGAAATGTTGTGAAATTCTTTCAAATCTTTGAAAATTTTGTGAAATATCTTGAATGCTTTGTGAAATTTTTTTAAATCTTTGAAATCTTTGTAAAATGTTTTGAAATCTTCTAAAATAATTACAAACTTTCGAAATCTTTTGAAATCTTGGAAATTTCTGCAAAATCTTTTAAATTTTCGGGAGATCTTATGAAATTGTTGTAATTTTTGGGTAATTTTTGGAAATATTTTAAAATCATTACAATTCTGCCGAATGTTTGAAAGTATCGTGAAATGTTTTAAATTTTTGTGAAATTATTCAAATTTTTTCTGGCATTTGTTAAATTTTAGAAATCTTTGAAAATTTTGTGAAATATCTTAAATACTTTGTGAAATTTTTTGAAATCTTTGAAATCTTTTGAAACAATGACGATCTTTAAATTCATTGTGAAATTTTGGAAATCCTGGTGAAATAATAGAAATCTTTGTACACTTTTTTAAATCTTCAGGTATTTTTTCTGAAATCTTTTAAATTCATGCGAAATCGTTCAGATAATTTGAAAATTTGCGAAATATTTGTAATCGTTTAAAAACTTTTGCGAAATCTTTGAAATTATTGTTAATACTTTCGAAATCTTTAAAAATTTGATGACATTTTTTGAATGCCTTGCGCGCTTTTTTTTAAATCTCTTAAAATCTTTTGAAATCATAAAAATCTTTTGAAATCTTTGAAATCATTGTGAAATCTTTGGAATCTTTAAAAAATTTCATAAATCTTCGAATTCTTTCTGAAATCTTTGCGAAATCTTTTTCAAATCTTTTGAAATGTTCGTGGAATTCTTTTGAATCTTTGAAAATTTTGTAGAATATTTTGAATGCTTTGTGAAATTTTTTTAAATATTTGAAAACCTTGTTAAATCTTTCGAAGTAATTACAATCTTTTGAAATTTAAACAATATTTGTGAAATCTTTTTAAATCTTGAAAATTTTGCAAAATCTTCAACATTTTTGGGAGATCTTTTGAATCTTTTTGCAAAATCTTCGAAATGTTTGGAAGTCATTAAAATCTTTCTGCAATTTTTAAAATCTTCCTAAAATTTTCCTAATCTTCAGGTATTTTTTCTGAAATCTTTTAAATTTATGCATAATCATTAAATTTTGTTTAGAAATTTGTGAAACCTTTGCAATCTTTCTGAAATTTTTGCGGAATCTTTAAAATCTTTGAAATCTTTTGAAATCATTACAATTTTTGTGTGTATTTGAAAGCATTGTGAAATCTTTGTGAAATTATTCAAATCTTTCTGTAATCTTTGAAATTCTTGTAGCTTTTTTTATATTTGTTAAATCTTTAAAATATTTCTAAATTCTTTAAAAAATCTTCGAATTTTTTGTGAAATTTGTTGAAATCTTCGCGAAATTGTTTGAAATCTTTAAAATTTTTGTGAAATCTTGAATACTTTGTAAAATTTTATAAAATCTTTTAAAACTTTGTTAAATCTTTAAAAAGAATTACAATCTTTCAAAATCCTTAAAATTTAAACTTTTTGAATTCTTTGTGAAATAATTAAAATCTTTCTGCAATCTTCAAACTCCTTAAACATTGTTTCTGAAATCTTTCAAAATTATGCGAAATCGTTAAAATTTTTTTAGAACTTTGTGAAATCTTTGGAATGCTTCTAAAATTTTTGCGAAATCTTTGTTAATACTTTTGAAATTTTTGAAAATTTTGTGAATTCTTTTGAATGCTTTGTAAAATCTTTTGAATGCTTTGTGATTTTTTCAAAAATTTGAAAAACCTTGTAAAATCTTTTGTTAAATTTTCTAAATCTTTCCAAAAATTGATAAATCTTTGAAATATTTCTAAAATCTTTGCAAAATCATCAAAATTTTTGTGAAATTTTTTTAAATCTGCAAAATCTTTTGAAATTTTTTTATGTAATCTAAATCTTTTGGAATCTTTTGAGACCTTTAAAATTTTTTTATTTTTTGAGAAATTATTTTAAATGTTTTGTAATCTTTTAAAATTATAACAATCTTTTTGATCTTTGAAATCATTGTGAAACCTTTAAAATCTCTATGAAATCTTTGAAATCATTGTGAAATTTTTGGAATCTTTCAAAAATGTTATAAATCTTCGAATTCTTCCTGAAATCTTTGCGAAATCTTTTTCAAATCATTTGAAATGTTCGTGAAATTCTTTTGAATCTTTGAAAATTTTGTGAAATCTTTTCAATGCTTTTTGGAATTTTTTAAAATATTTAAAAACTTTGTAAAATCTTTTGAAGTAATTACAATCTTTTGAAATTTTAAAAATATTTGTGAAATCTTTTGAAATCTTGAAAATTTTGCAAAATCTTCAAAATTTTTTGGAGATCTTATGAATTTTTTTGCAAAATCTTCGAAATTTTCGAAAATCATTAAAATCTTTCTGCAATTTTTAAAATCTTCCTGAAATTTTCCTTATCTTCAGGTATTTTTTCTAAAATCTTTTAAATTTATGCGAAATCGTTAAATTTTGTTTAGAAGTTTGTGAAATCTTAAAAATCTTTCTGAAATTTTTGCGGAACCTTTCAAATCTTTGTTGATACTTTTGAAATCTTTGAAAATTTTATGTAATTTTTTGTTTGCTTTAAGCGTTTTTTTAAATCTTTAAAAAACTTTATAAAATCTTTTGAAATCTTTTGAAATTATTACAATTTTTAAAAATTTTTCGAAGTTATTAAAATCTTTTGAAATCTTTGAAATCATTGTGAAATTTTTTAAATCTTTAAAAAAATTTTATAAATCTTCGAAATTTTTCTGAAATCTTTATGAAATCTTTGTGAAATCTTTTGAAATGTTTGGGAAATTCATTTGAATCATTGAAAATTTTGTGAAATCTTTTAAATGCTTTGCGGAATTTTTGTAAATCTTTAAAAGGCTTGTAAAATCTTTTAAAGTAATTAAAATCTTTTGAAATCTTGAAAATTTTTGCAAAATATTTGAGATTTTCGGAAAATTTTTTGAAATCTTTTGAAATCATTACAATTTTTTTGTGTCAAATACATTGTGAAAAAGCATTGTGAAATCTTTGTGAAATTATTTAAATCTTTCTGTAATCTTTAAAAATCCTTGTGGCTTTTTTCATATTTGTTAAATCTTTAAAATATTTCTAAATTCTTTGAAAAATCTTCGAAATTTTTTGTGAAATTTGTTGAAATCTCCGCGAAATTTTTTGAAATCTTTAAAATTTTTTTGAAATCTTGAATACTTTGTAAAATTTTATAAAATCTTTAAAAACTTTGTTAAATCTTAAAAAATAATTACAATCTTTCAAAATCCTTAAAATTTTAACCTTTTGAATTCTTTGTGAAATAATTAAAATCTTTCTGCAATCTTCGAACTCTTAATACATTGTTTCTCAAATCTTTCAAATTAATGCGAAATCGTTAAAATTTTTTAGAAATTTGTGAAATCTTTAAAATGTTTTAAAATTTTTGGGAATTTTTTCTAAAATCTTTCAAATTTATGCAAATTCGTTGCAAAATCTTTAAAATGTATGGGAGATCTTATAAAATGTTTTGAAATCTTTCAAATCGTTAGAATCTTCAAATTTTTGAAAGGATTGATAAATCTTTGAAATCTTTGTAAAATCTTTAAAATCTTTCTGTGATCTTTAATTTTTTCTGAAATTTCTTAAATCTTTAAAATATTCCTGAAATCTTTGCAAAATTTTCCAAATTTTTTTGAAGTTTCTTTAAATCTGCGAAACCTTTTAAAGTATTTACAACCTTAATAAGTCTTTTGAGGCGTTGGAAAATTTTAGTAATTTTTGCGATTTTCTGAAATTGTTTTAAATCTTTTGAAATTATTACAATCTTTACGATCTCTAACGTCATTGTGAAATTTTTGAATTATTTGTGAAATAATGGAAATCTTTCTGCAATCTTCGAACTCTTCGGGCATTTTTTCTGAAATCTTTTAAATTTATGCGAAATCTTTAAATTTTCTTAGAAATTTGTGAATTCTTTTGAATGTTTCTAAAATTTTTGCGTAATTTTTTTAATACTATGAAATTTTTTGAAGATTTTGTGAATCCTCTTGATTGCTTTGTGAAATCTTTTAAATGCTTTGTTATTTTTTTTCAATTTAAAAACGTTGCAAAATCTTTGGTGAAATCTTCTAAATCTTTAAAAAATTGATAAATCTTTAAAAAGTTTCTCCAATTTTTGCAAAATCTTTGAAATCTGTAAAAATATTTGTGAAATTTTTTTAAATCTTTGAAAATTTTGTAAAATCTTTTGGAATTATTACAATGTCTTGAAATCTTGAAAATATTTGTGAAATCTTTTAAAATTTTTAAACTTTTGGAAAAATCTTTTACATTTTTGGAAGATCGTGTGAAATTTTTGCAAAAGCTTTGAAATTTTCGGTAAATTTTTTGAGATCTTTCGGAATCATTACAATTTTTTCGAATATTTGAAAGTATTCTAAAATCTTTAAAATCTTTGTGTAAATATTCAACTCTTTCTGTAATCTTAGAAATCTTTGTGAATTTTTTCTGAAATTTGTTAAATCTTTGGAATATTTCTGAAATCTTCGCAAAATCTTAGAAATTCTTGTGAGATTCTTTAAAATATGAAGAGATTTCTGTAAAGTCCTGACTACTTTCTAAAAATTTTTTAGATCTTTTAAAACTTTGTAAAAAATTTTAAAATCTTTGAAATCTTTTGTAATTATTACATTATTTTGAAATATTTGTTATCTTTGAATTCATTGTGAAATCTTTCAAATCTCTTAAAAATTTTATAAATATTTGAAATCTTTCTGAAATCTTTGAAATCATTTTAATATCTTTTGAATTATTTCGAAATAATTACAGTCTTTTGAAATCTTCAGAATATTTGTAAAATCTTTTGAAATCTTGAAAATTTTTGCAAACACTTAAAATTTGTTTGGAGATCTTATGAAATTTTCGCAAATTCTAAAAAATTTTTGGGGAATTTTTTGAAATCTTTTTAAATCATTACAATTTTTTTTAATCTTTGAAAGTACTGAGAAATCTTTGAAATGTTTGTGAAATTATTAGAATCTTTCTGTAATTATTGGAATCTTTGTGACTTTTTTCTGAAATTTTTTAAATCATTAAAATATTTTTGAAATCTTTGCAAAATCTTCGAAATTTTTGTAATATCTTTTGAAATCTTTGCGATTTTTTTTTCAATGTTTTGAAATCTTTTAAAATCTTTACAATCTTTTTAAACTTTGAATTTATTTTAAATTTAAAATCTTAAAAATCTTAAAAAAATTTTAATTTAAATCTTTTACATTTCTGCGAAATCGTTAGTATTTTTTTAGAACTTCGTAAAAACTTAATGTTTTTTTAAAATTTCTGCGAAATCTTAAAAATTTTTTGGTAATACTTTTAAAATCTTTGAAAATTTTGTAAAATCTTTTGAATGCTTCGTGATTTTTTTTTAAATCTTTGAAATTTTCGCAAAATCTTTAAAATCTTTGTCAAATATTTTGAAATGTTTGTGTAATTCTTTTAAATCATTGGAAATTTCTGGAATTCTTTTGAATGCTTTGTGATTGTAAAAAAAATTTTGAAAACTTTGTAAAATCTTTTGAAATTTTTTGAAATTATTACAATTTTTTAAAATATTTGAAAAAATTTGTGAAATCTTTTGAAGTCTTAAAAATTTTTGCAAAATCCTTCAAATTTTTGGGAGATCTTATGAAATTATTGCAAAATCTTCAAAATTTTTTGTAAATTTATAAAAATCTTTTGAGATCATGACAATTTATTACAATGTTTTGAATATTTAAAAGCAGTGTGAAATTTCTAAAATCTTTTTGAAAACATTAAAATGTTTCTGTCATCTTTGAAATCTTCGTGAATTTTTTCTGAAATTTGTTAAATGTTTGAAATATTTCTGAAATCTTTCAAAATCTTCGAAATGTTTGTCAAATTTTTTGAAATCATTGCGAAATCTTTTGAAATATTTGAATTTTTTGTGAAACATAGAATACTTTGTAATAATTTTTTAAATTACTGAAAACTTTGTAAAATCTTTCGAAATCCTTTGAAATAATTTCAGTCTTTTGGAATCTTTAAAATCCATGTGAAATCTTTTAAAACCTTAGAAATTTTTGAGAGATTTTCAAAAATATTTTGAAACTCTTGAAATTATTACAGTTTTTCCAATCTTTGAAGTCATTGTGAACTCCTTGAAACCTTTGTGAAAAAATTAAAATCCTTCTGTAATTTTTAAAATCTTTGGGTATTTTTCGTGAAATCTTTTAAATTTATGCGAAATCTTTGAAATTTTTTGGAAATTTGTAAAATCATAAAAATTTTTCTAAAATTTTTTTAAATCTTTGTTAATGCTTTTAAAAAAATTTGTGAAATCTTTTGAATGCTTTGTGATTTTTTTTCAATCCTTAGAAACTTTGCGAAATCATTTGAAATCTTTTAAAGTCCTTTAAAATCATTACAATTTTTTGAAACCTTTAAAATCATTGTGGAATCATTTAAATCTTGTCGAAAATTGATAAATCTTTATGATCTTTCTGAAGTCTTTGCAAAATCTTCAAAATCTTTGTCAAATCTTCTGAAATGTTTGTAAAATTCTTTTAAATCTTTGAGAATTTTGTGAAATATTTTGAATGCTTTATGAAAACTCTGTTCAATCTTTTGTAATCATGACATTATTTTGAAATCTTTGCAATCTTCGAAGTGATTGTGAAATCTTGAAAATCTTTAAAAAATTTGATCAATCTTTTAAATCTTCCTGAAATATTTGTGACATTTTTTTAAATCTTTGGAATCATTTGAAATGTTTTGAAATAATCATAATCTTTCAAAATTTTTAAAATATTTGTAAAATTTTTTAAAATCTTCAAAATATTTGTGAAATCTTTTGAAGTCTTAGAAATTTTTTTAAAATTTTAAGAATTTTTGAAGATCTTATGAAATTTTTGTGAAAATTTTTGAAATCTTCTGAAACCCTTAAAATCTTTTCAAATTTTTTAAAGCATTGATAAATCTTTGAAATCTTTGTTAAGTCGTTAAAAACTTTCTGCAGGCTTGGATTTTTTCTGAAATTTCTTAAATCTTTGAAATATTTCTAAAATCTTTGCAAAATCTTCAACATACTTGTACAATTTTTCTAAATCTGCGAAATCTTTCGAAATCTTTGAAAGTAATTAAAATCTTTTGGAATCTTTTATGACCTTGAAAATTTTTCTAATTTTTGAGAAATTTTTTAAAATGTTTAAAAATCTTTTAAAATTATTACAATCTCTTCGATCTTTGAAATCATTGTGAAATCTTTGTGAAATCATTAAATCTTTCTGCAGTCTTTGAAATCTTCGGGCATGTTTTTTGAAATATTTTAAATTCATGCAAAATCGTTAAAATATTTTGAAAATTTGTGAAATCTTTCGAGTTTATGCCAAATCGTTGAAATATTTCGGAAATTTGTGAAACCTTCGAAATCTATTAAAAAATTTTGCGAAATCTTGAAAATCTTTGTTAATACTTCTGAAATCTTTGAAAATTTTGTAAAATCTTTTGAATGCTATGTGATTTTTGGCAAATTTTTAAAAACTTTGTAAAATCTTTTGAAATCTTTTAAAATCATTAATACCTTTGGAAATCTTTAAAATCATTTTGAAATCATTTAAATCTTTTAAAAAATTAATAAAACTTCAAAATGATTGTGAAATCATTTAAATCTTTTCAAAAATTGATAAATCTTTGAAATCTTTCTGAAATCTTTCTCAAGTATTTGCGAAATCATTGTTAAGTCTTTTGAAGTGTTTGTGAAATTCTTTTAAATCTTTAAAAACTTTGTGAAATTTTTAAAATAATTTTTGTTTATAGACAGCATTTGGCGAGTGTCGCAACCAACAGTTCGGAAACGAAGTTATTATTCAGTCCCTACGACAAGGATCTCCATTATGTGACTCTCCGTCTTCTGACCGGAAATGAGACAAACATTTCCTTGACGCTGACTGAAAGTTCATCTTTATTAGGGAATCTAAGCTACGTAAGCCTCGTCAGAAAATCACTGTCTGATTTTTTCCTCTTTGATTACGAACATCTTCGAGAGAACAAGAAAGAAGCTGCACCAATGAATCTTACTTCAGGAATTCTGTCCATTTTTAAGTTCGAGGTCGGCCCCATTTATGATATCGGTGGAACCTTGTCAATCGGCCTTAAAGTTGCCGAAAATCAAGTTAAGGAAAAGAAAATTCTCCTCGTCGGCTGTGTTTCTTTAGGTTTGCTTTTTTTATTTGATTTTTTAAGGGATCATCCGTAAACTACGTGAGAATGTATGAATTTTTAATCCAAAAGGATAAATTTTCAACAAAACCGTTACACTTTTGCCTAAAAAAGATAACTCAACAAAATAGCTAAGTTTTAAAGCTATAAAGATGAATTTTTACCGACAGTCTAATTTTTAATCAGGAGAACTGAATTTTCAACTAAATAGTTGAATGTTCAGCTAAAAATATCAGTTCTTAACCAATAATGGCATAGTTACACTTTCAGTTTAAAAAATTAATTTTTAACAGTGAAAATACAAATTTTTAACAAAATAGTTGAATCCTCAACCAAAATGATGATTTTGCAAAAAAGAAGAATTATTTTCTACTCAAAAAGAAGACATTTCAACAAAATATATGAAATTTACACAAAAGACTTTAATTTTTCACCCGGCACTATGAATTTTCAACAAAAAACTTAATTTTCTACCAAGTTCATGGAAAAAATTTTGGTACACCAGACGTACCTACAGGTACTTCTGCGGCGCAAGCGCCGTACCAGTGGCAAAGTACAACCAGGCCTTCTCCACTCTAATAAGCAGTATGAAGAATTATGATTATTATTTTCAGCGTAGTACAATGCCCGACCGACTGTTGGCGCTGCGGGTCTTGCCCCCTTGTACCTCACTCCGCTCAACTACATTTTGATTTCTGGTTTGTTGGCATTTG
>JAUELO010000232.1:2515080-2525906 GCA_032357855.1 Amphibolips quercusostensackenii | reverse complement strand
ACCTCAAAAATCTCAATACCCACACGGCTATAATAAGACCCGACCTTCCAATGTAAATAGTATTAGCAATAAGCCTTCCACTTTAATTTTGAAATTACATTTTATTTTATCTTTTGCTCTAAATCCCTCTTCCATTTAATTTAATAACTTGTGAATCAGTCTCAACTCACAAAATGACCTCAGTTTTTCCACCAAAAATTAATTTTACAATTATTTTTTGCTCTTAAAATTTTTCAAAAATAAAACAAAAAATGAAAGATTGCCGATGGTGCTTATTAATAATAAAAAAAATTTTTATGATTTTAATTGACTCACAGATCCTGTTCCTCCAACGTTAGTGAATCCAAATCGAGGTTCCTGATTCCTATCAGAAATATCATTCGTTTCAGAAGGTGAGAGTTTAGTGTGGGTTTTTTGAACATCACTTCCTTCTTGCGATCGTTGAGAAGGAACGGCTAATTGATCTTGAGATTTGAGTGCTGAATTCGTCAGGTAATCCACTGAACTTGGAACAAATCTGTTAAAAAATTTTCAAAAAAAGTCAATTAAAATCATAAAAATTGGGAGTTGGAAGGCAGTAAATTTTGTTTTACTTTTTTTCTGAATTGGAAAAGGCCCTTTTTTGTTTTTAAAATCTATATTGGATTTGAACGGATAAAATTTTTGTTATTTATTTTTTTACTAAATTGCAAGAGGGTAATTTTATCATTTTTATTGAGTTGAAAGGGCGTGTAATTTAGGCTGTAATTCTTGTCTGAATGAAAAGAGAAACATTTTTATAAAAAGATTTTAACCTAGTTGGAAATGAGGAAATTTTGGTTTACAATTTTTTCTGAATTGGAAGAGGACCTTTTTTGTTTTTATAATTTTTAATTGAATTTAAAGAAATGAAATTTCTGTAATTCATTTTTTTCTGAATTGTAAGTAGCCATTTTTTCCTTTATAGCATGTTTATCTATAAATGTTTATTTTATTTTCAATTTTTTTCTGAAATGGAAAAGGGTAATTTTTTTAATCTTTATCATTTGTACTGAGTTGAAAGGAAAGACTATTTATTTTTAAAATTTTTTTCTGAATTGGGAGAGGAAAATTTTTTAATTTTTAAGATTTTTATCAAGACGGAAAGGAGGAAATTTCAATTTAATTTTTTTTTATTAATTGGAAGAAGGAAATTCTTGTATTTCATGATAATTTTTTTATTTTAAAAATTTTTATCGCGTTGAAAAGGAGGAAACTTTAGTTTTCAATATTTTTATGGATTGAAAGAGGCCTTTTTTGTTCTCATTTTTTTACTGAGTTTGAAGGGATGACTATTTTGTTTTCAATTTTTCTTGAATTGGAAGAGAAAAATTCTAATATTTTTATGATTTATACAGAGTTAGAAGGGATGGATTTTTGATTTTTCTTTCTAAATTGTAAGAAACTTTTTTTTCTTTGTAGCATTTTATTTAGATGAAGGAGAAAACTTCTTCTTTTCAGTTTTTTTTCTGAATAAGAAGAGGGTAGTTTTTAATTTTCATCATTTTTATTGAGTTGGAAGGGAGGAAATTTCGCATTTCATTTTTTATGGATTGGAAGAGGAATATTTTTTCACTTTAAAGATTTTTATCTCGTTGTAAAGGAGGAAATGTTATTTTATAATTTTTCATGAATTTAGAGAATAATTGTTTATTTGTAACATTTTTTTTAGGTCGCGAAGGAGGAAATGTTGATTTTTAATTTTTTGTAAATCGGAAAGGGCTCCTTTTTAATTGTATCTTTTTTATTGAATGTAAAGGGATGAAATTTTTGCTTTCAATTTTTCCTGAATTGAAAGAAGGAAATTTTTTATTTTTGTGATGTGAATAGAGTTAAAAGGGATGAATTTTTGACAATTTTCTTTCTTCATTGTAAGAAATTTTGGTTTTCAATCTTTTATTAATTGAAAAAATAATTTTTTACTTTAAACATTTTTTTTAATCGAAAAAGAGGAAATGTTGGTTTTCAATTTTTTTTAATTGGAAAAGGACTTTTTTAATTTTATAATTTTTATTGAGTTTAAAAGCATGACATTTTTTCCATTTTTTCTGAATTAGAAAAGGTAAATTTAAAAAAAAATGATTTTTGAATAGTTAAAAGGGATGCAATTTTTATTATTGATTTTTGTTTTTGAATTGTAAGAAGCCATTTTCCAGCAATTTTTTTTCAATCTTTT
Source organism: Amphibolips quercusostensackenii (assembly GCA_032357855.1). NCBI lineage: Eukaryota > Metazoa > Arthropoda > Insecta > Hymenoptera > Cynipidae > Amphibolips > Amphibolips quercusostensackenii. The sequence continues at coordinate 2,523,712 of JAUELO010000232.1, read as the reverse complement.
GTTTCTAAATTGGAAGAGGGACATTTTTTCTTTAGATTTTTATCGAGTTGACAGGACGGAAGTTTTGGTTTTAATTTTTTTTTTTAATTAACAGAGGAAAATTTTTCATTATTAAGTTTCAATCAGAAAACATGAAACGACCAACCTGCTTTCTAAATAAAAAAAAAATTTTTTAGTTAAAAAATTAAAATTGCTTACCCATCGATTTGGTACTTAGGAGAACATTGAGCAAATCCATTAAGTAATACGAAGGTTGTAACAACTTTCAAAATAGTCCCTCTCATCTATAAGTCAAAATAAAAATATAATTTATACATTTTTAAAATTAAAAAAAAGAAAGTAAAAATAAGCATAGTAAGCTGGGGTTAAGCATTGCCGATTATTAATTTACAAATATAAAACAAGATTTCTATGATTTAAAGTTTAAATTGTGCAATAATAAGTTCGAAAAAATTATTAAATTTTAAATAATTTTTACCTAAAAAAGAAGAGTTTAAAAAAAATGGAACAGCTATATTTTCAATCAAACAAAATAAGTTTTTAAACGAAAAACTAATTTTCAATCAAATGGATCAATTTTTTACCAAAGAGATGAATATTCAACTAAAATGATTAATTTTCAACCAAAAAGATGGAATTTTTTATTAAAAATATTAATTTTTAAGAATATATATAAAAATTAAACAAAATACTTACATTTTCAACTGAAAAGAGAAATTTTTAACCAAAATTTAAATTTTTAGTTAAAAAAAATTTAACCAAAAAAAGACGAATTCCCAAACAAAATACATGAATTTTTAAACAAATATTAAAAATTTCAACTGAAAATTTTCAGTTTACAAACATAAATGAAATAGTTAAGTTTTCAGTTTCACGAATTCATTTTTAACAAAAACAAAAACAAAAATTTCGTCAAGATAGTTGAATTTTCCACTAACTAGATGAATTTTCAACTAGAATAATAAATCTTTAACAACAACAAAAAAGATTTTCCATCAAATAGTTAAATGTTTAATCAAAAAGGTGAACTTTTAATCAAAAAGATTAGTTTTTAACCAAAATAAATACATAGTTAAATTTTCAGATGAAATATCATAAAAATGGTTTTTCAATTGATTAGTTAAATTTTTAACCAAAGAGATGAATATTTAACTAAAATAATACATCTTTAACCAAAAAGATGAATTTTTATTCAAAAAGATTAATTTTCTACTAAAACAGACAAATTTTCAAGAAAATGCATTAAAATTCTGCCAAATAGTTCAATTTTTAACAAAAAAGATAAATTTAAACCAAAAATGGAATAGTTGAATTTTTAGCCACCAAATAGTTAAATTTTAAATTTAAAAAAATAAATTTTCAACCAGTAATGCAATAGTTAAATTTTTAGTAAAACAAATTAATTTTCATAAAAAAACTAATTTTTATTATAATAGTAAAATTTTTAAAGAAATAAAGATTCAACTAAAATTATGAATCTTTAATCAAAAAGATGAATTTTCAACTAAATAGTCCAATTTTCAAAAAAAAAAAAATGTTTACAAAAAAAATTGTATTGTTAGATTTCAATTTAGACAAATTAATTTTTAACAAAAAAAAACTGATTTTCAACAGAGTAATTTAGTTTACAAAAACGAGATAAATTTTCAACTAAAATAATTAATCTTAAAAAAAAAAATTTCAATCAAATTTTCAACTAAAGAGATGGATATTCAAATAAAATAATAAATCTTCAACAACAAAAAAATGAATTTTTGACAAATTAGTTTAACAACTAACAAAGTGATTTTATTTTCAAACAAACAGTTGAATTTTTAAATAAAAAGATAAGTTAACAAACAATGAAATAGTTAAATTTTGCGTTTAAAAAAAATTAATTCTTAATCAAAAAATAAACATTTTTCAAAACAAACCTTCGAAAAAAGACGATTTTTTTTAACAAATTACATGAATTTTCAACTAAACAGTCGAATTAACAACTGAAAAATATAAGTTTATAAAAAATGAACTGCTAAATTTTTATTTAAAAAAAATTAATTTTCAAAAAAAAATTAATTTTTATTTAAATAGTAAAATTTTAAACTAAAGTGATAAATATACAACTAAAAAAATTAATTGTCTACAAAAAAAGTACTTTTAACAAAAAGTTAAATTTTCAATCAAAGAGATTAAATTCAAGTAAAATTCAACTGAAATAATGAATTTTTAACCAAAAAGATGAATTTTTAATCAAGAAGATTAATTTTTTACCCAAAAAGGCAAATTTTCAATAAAATACATAAAAATTCTACCAAATAGATAAATTTTAAATGAAAAAGATAAATTTTAAACTAAAAATTGTCGAGTTGAATTTTTAGTAAAAAAAATTAAATTTGAATAAAAAAAAAGATTTTCAATAGAATAGTTGAATCTTAAAAAAAAAATAATTTTAAGTAAAATAGATAAATTTTCAACCAAAGAGATAAATATTCAAACAAATTATGAATCATAAAAAAAATTAATTCAATCTGCAACTAAAAAATATAAGTTTATAAAAAATTAATTTATTAAATTTTAAGTCAAACAAATTAATTTTTACCAAAAAGAATCTAATTTTCATTTCAATATTTGAATATTCAACCAAAGAGATGAATATACAACTAAATGAATAAATTGTAAAGAAAAGAATTTTCAACAAAATAGTTAAATTTCTAATCAAAGAGATTAAATTCAATTAAAATTTAACTAAAATAAATCTTCAACCAAAAAGAGGAATTTTTAATCAAGAATATTAATTTTCTACCAAAAAAGACAATTTAAAAAAAATACATAAAAATTTTTAAACAAAAAAGATAAATTTTCAACTAAAAAAGGTAAAATTTCAACCAAAAATGGAAGAGTCAAATTTTTAGTTAAAAAATTAATTTTAAATCAACAAGAAAACAAATTTTCAACAAAATAGTTTAATTTTTAACAACAAAAAAACGACTAATTTTCATTAAAATAGTTAAATTTTTATCCAAAGGCAAATTTGAAACAAAAGTTCAAAATGAAAAAATAGTGGCTATATCAACAAAAAAAAAATGAATTTTCAACAAGGAAGTTCTATTTACAATCAAGTAGTAGATTTTTAACCACAAAATACAAATTTACAACAAAATACATGAATTTTCAACTAAATAGTCGAATTTACAACTGAAAAATATAAGTTTATAAAAAATTGAATTATTAAATTATAAGTTAAATAAATAAATTTTCAACAAGAAAAGCTGATTTTCATTTAAATAGTTAAATTTGAAACCAAAGAGATGAATATACAACTTCAATAATAAATTGTCAACAAAAAGAAGAGAATATTCAACAAAATAGTTAAATTCCTAACCACAGTGATTAAATTCAATTGAAATTCAACTAAAACAATGAATCTTCAACTAAAAAAATTAATTTTTTATCAAGAAGATTAATTTTCCACTCAAAAAGACAAATTTTTTAAGAAATTACGTGAAAATTTCACCAGATGGATAAATTTTCAAACAACAAAGATAAATTTTCAAGTAAAAAAAATTTTTTTTGAACTAAAAATGAAACAGTTGAATCTTCAGTTAAAAAGTTAATTCTAAATTAGAAAAATTTATTTCAACATAAATTTTTAACAGAAAAAAAACTGTTTTTCAGTAAAATAGTGAAATTTTCAACTAAAGATATAAATTTTCTTCAAATTAGTTAAATTGGCAAGCAGAGGTGAATTTTCAACTAATATGAAGAATTGTCAATCAAAAATATGAATTTTTATTTAAGAAGATTAAGTTTTTGCTCAAAAATAGTTAAGTTTTAAACCAAAGTCATGAATTTCCTAGTAAAATTATCGAATTTTCAAATAAAATACATAAATTTTTGACCAAATATTTGGAATTTCAACTAAAAAATATCATTTTACAACTAAAAATGGTGAATCTTTAACCAAAAAAATTAATATTCAACAATTTAGTTCTATTCACAACCAAGTATTAGCATTTTTAACCAATAAAGACAAATTTTCAACAAAGAAAACAAGTTTTCAACAAAAAAGACAAATTTCTAACAAAAATATGAATTTTCAACCAAATAGTCGAATTTTCAAAAAAAATATGTTCACAAAAAAAATCAAATTGTTAAATTTTAAGTTTGACAAATTAATTTTTACAAAAAAAAATTGATTTTCAACAGAGTAATTCAGTTTACAAAAAAGAGATGAATTTTAAACTAAAATAATAAATCTCCAAAAAAAAGATGGATTTTCAACAAATAGTTTAATTTGCAAAAAAAAATAGAATAAATTTTTATCCAGAAATGCAATAATTGAATTGTCAGTTACATAAATTAATTTTTAACAAAAAAAGCAATCAATTTCATTAAAAGAGTGAAATTTTCAACCAAAGAGATAAATTTTCGACTAAAGTTAGAAATCTCTAACAAAAAGAATTTTCTACTTTAACATTTAAATAATAAATCTTCAAGAACGAAAAAAAAAAGAATTTTTCTAAAAATAAGTTCAATTTTTCACCAACGAGATGGATTTTCAACTAAAATGATAAATTAAAATAAAATTCTTTAAAATAGTCGAATTGTCAAGCAGAGGTAAATATTTAACTAAAATAAGCAATCTTAAAAAAAATGAATTTTTTAACAAAAGATTAGGTTTCGACATAAAAAGACAAATTCTCAAGAAAATACAAGGAAATTCTACTAAATATTTACTTTTTCAAAGGGAAAAGATGAGGCTTTAACTAAAAAAAAACTTTTTAACCAAAAATGAAATAATAATTTTTTGTCACCGAATAGTTAAATTTTCAGTCAAGCAAATTAATTTTCAAACCAAAAAAAACTGGTTTTTATTAAAACAGTTAAATTTTTAACCAAAGAAAAGACAAAATTATTATTAAGAACACTAGTCGATTACTATTATTAATAATAATTAAGGAAATAGTTTTTTAACAAAGGGATGAATTTTCTACTAAAAGAGTCGAATTTGCAAATAAAATACATGAATTTTTAACCAAATATTTAAAATTTCAACTAAAAAATATTAGTTTGCATCCAAAAATGGTGAATCTTCAACCAAAGAAATTAAATTTTAAAAAATTAGTTCTATTCACAACCAAATAGTAGAATTTGCAACCAAAAAAGACAAATTTTGACCATGATTTCGAAAAAAATTATTTTCAACAAAGTGATTCAGTTTTCAACCAAAGAGACGAATATTGAACTAAAATAATTAATCTCCAACAAAAAAAAATTTTTTAACAAAGTATTTCAACTTGAAACCAAGTAGTTTCATTTTCAACCAAATAGTTGAATTTTAAATGAAAATATAAGTTCACAAAAAATGGAATAATTAATTATTTGTTTAACAAATTAATTTTTATAAAAAAAAACATTTTCATTCAAATAGTTAAATTTTTAGCTAAAAAGATAAATGAACTAGATAAACTAGATAAACATTTTTCAAAATAAATTTCTTTAAGAAGAAAAAAATGAGTTTTCTATACAATAGTTAAATTTTCAACCCAAAAAAAAAATAAATTTTTAACAAGTAATTTCTATTTGCAACCAAGTAGTAGAATTTTCAACTAAATAGTCAAATTTTCAACTAAAAAAAGATAATTTTACAAAAAAATAAATGGTTAAATTTTAAGTATGACGAAATAATTTTGAAACAAAAAATAACTGATTTTCAACTTAGCAAATTATTTTTCAACCAAAGAGATAAATTTCCAACTAAAATAATGAATCTTCAACCAAAAAAAAAAAAAATTTTAACAAGTAGTTTAACTTTCAACCAAGTAGTTTTATTTTCCACCAAAAAGCTGAATTTTTAAATAAGAAAATTAGTTTAAAAAATGAAATAGTTCAGTTTTTAGTTGAAAAAATTAATTTTCATTTAAAAAAATAATTTTCATTAAAGTAGTCAAGTTTTCAACTAAAAAGATAAATATTTAACTAGATAAATATTTCTCAAGATAAATTTTTTCAATAAGAAAAAAATAAGTTTTCCATCCAATAGTTAAGTTCTCAACCAAAAGAAAAAATAAATTTTCAACAAGGAGTTTCTATTTATAACCAAGTAGTCAAATTTTCAACTAAATAGTCGAATTTGCAACTGAAAAAAATAAGTTTGCAAAAAATTAAATAGTTAAATTTTAAGTTAAAAAAAATAATTTTGAACAAAAATAACTGATTTTCAACTTAGTAATTTATTTTTTAACCAAAGAGATGAATTTCCAACTAAAATAATGAATCTTTAACCAAAAAAAAATAAATTTTTGACAAGTAGTTTATTAACTTTCAACCAAGTAGTTTTATTTTTTACCAAATAGTTGAATTTTTGAACAAAAAAATAAGGTTAAAAAATGGAATAGTTCACTTTTTAGTTAAACGAATTAATTTTTATTTGAAAAAAAAACTAATTTTCATTTAACTGGAAATATTTAACTGGAGAAATATTTCTTAAGATAAATTTTTTCAAGAAGAAAAAAATGAGTTTTCCATCCAATAGTTAAATTTTCAACAACAAAAAAAAAATTTCAACAAGGAATTTCTATTTACAACGAAGTAGTCTAATTTTCAGCTAAATGTCGAATTTTCAACTAAAAAAAAATCAGTTTGCAAAAAATTGAATAGTTCAATTTTAAGTTTAACAAAATAATTTCGAACAAAAAATAACTGATTTTCAACCCAGTAATTTACTTATTAACCATAGAGATGAATTTCCAACTAAAATAATGAATCTTCAACCAAAAAAAAAAATTTTTGACAAGTAGTTTATTAACTTTCAACTAAGTAGTTTTATTTTCCACCAAATAGTTGGATTTTTAAACAAAAAAATAAGTTTACAAAAATGGAATGGTTAACTTTTTAGTTAAACGAATTAATTTCCATTAAAAAAAACTAATTTTTATTAAAATAGTCAAGTTTTTAACTGAAAAGATAAATATTTAACTAGATAAATATTTCGTAAGATAAATTTCTTCAAGAAGAAAAAAAGTAATTTTTAATTCTAAAGTTACATTTTTAGCCAAAGAGATGAATATTCAAACAAAATGATGAACCTTTAACAACAACAAAAAATAAATTTTTAACAAAGAAATTCTTTTTACTAACAAGTAGAATTTTCAGCCAAAAAAGATAAATTTTTAACAAAATAGTCGAATTGTTAATTAAAAAAGGTAAGTTAACAAAAAAATTGAATAGTAAAATTTTAAGTAAAACAAATTAATTTTGAACAAAAAAAACTGATTTTTAACAGAGTAATTCAGTTTTCAACCAGAGATGAATTTCCAAACAAATTAATAAATCTTCAAAAACGAAAAAAATGAATGTGCAACAAAATAGTAAACTTCAACCAAAAAGATGAATTTTTAATGAAGAGAATTAATTTTCTACCAAAAAGACAAATTTTCAAGAAAATGCATGAGAATTCCACCAAATAGATAAGTTTTCAAATAAAAAGATAAATTTTTAACCAAAAATGGAGCAGTTAAATTTTCAGTTATCAAATAGTTAAATTTTCAACTAAAACTGGAATAGTTAAATTTTCGGTAAAAAAAAAAACAATTTTGAACAAAATAAAAATATTTTTAGCAAAATGGTTCAATTTTCAACCAGAAAAAAAGAACTTTTAACAAAGTAGTTCAACTTCCAACTAATTAGTGTAATTTTAAATATTTAACACAAATAATAAATCTTTAACAAAAAAAATGAATTTGTAACGAATTGATTCAAACCAAATAGGTAAACTGAATTTTCAACTAAAATTATGAATCTGCAACCAGAAAAAAATTGTTTAATCAAGAAGATTAGTTTTCTACCAAGAAGACAACATTCTTAAATAATACATAAAATTCTACTAAATAGTTAAATTTCAACTAAATGAGTTGAATTTTTAGCCAAAAATTTAATAGTTAAATTTTCAGTTAAAGAAACTAATTTTCAAAAAAGTAAAAATAATTTTCATTAAAACGGTAAAATTGCCAAACAAAGAAAGAAAAAAAGCATCATTGCGAACACTACTATATTATTATTAATAATAATAATAATAGTAATAATAATACTCAAGATTGCACCGCTTTCCCTCACATATGCACCGTTTAGCTCCAGTTTACCGTAAATAAATTCAAATTTTACTTTTCGAAAAGCAAGTTTAAAAAAAATCTCGAAATCTTATAAATAAATACTTAAAAAATGAGACCTTTCTTGAAAAGTGGACAAAGAAATAAATATCTGGATCTGATTGACGACAAACACTTTTCTTTTCAACAGAATGAGCTCCTAGACGAAATTCCTGAAATATATAGCCACGCACGACACTTTTGTTATCCAAGTTGGTCATAGGGGAAATAATTGTTTGCCGGTTTCGCTTTCGTTGTCACTTGTCAGATTTCCAGAGAGGATCTTGCGATGCGTGACTTCTTGAATATTTTTCTTCTCCCTGAAGAGTATCATGACGTCTCTCGTATGACTCTCGAGGAATTTGTCTCCAAGCTGAAATAATTCCTTATTTTGCAACATCCATTACTAACTTTTACAAACTCTCGCTAAATTTCTATTTTGCCATTGTCTTCTCCTCCAAAAGGATGCATTTATATTTCAAGAACGAGACTGTTGCGTCCAACAG